>APFE031508371.1:121403-153802 GCA_000404065.3 Pinus taeda | reverse complement strand
CATGCCTCATGATCTACATGTGTACTTGAAGAAGCCAAGTACACATCCCCACCTTCATCTGAGGTGGTTTTCACCTCTACAGAAGGAGCATCATTAGATCCCTTTCCTTTATCAGGACCTTTAAATTTACAATCCCTTTTCTAGTGCCCTTCTTTTCCTCATTTCCAGCACACCACCTTTACAGGTTTTCCTATATATTTAGATCTCCCTCTAGATTTAGATCTCCCACTGGATGACTTATTTTTGTTTTTGTTTTGGGATCGTCCTTGTACAGACAAGGTATCACCATTCTGGCTCTCCATATTTTTCCGTCTCATCTCCTCCATTAGCAAGGATGAGACTATTTCATCAAACTTCAAGGCAATTGTATTGCTACCTATTGCAATAACCAGACTATCCCACGAATCTGGTAGAGAACAAAAGAAACTGATGCACTTATCTTCATCTGAAATTTTAATATCAACAGATAATAACTGACTTACCATGGTATTAAATGCGTTCAGATGCTCTGTCACCGAGTCTCCATCTTTCTTCCTCAGGTTATACAGCTTTTTCCGCAGGAATAGTTTATTCACTAGAGACTTAGATTGGTAGAAGGTCCCTAACTTCTCCCACAAAGCCTTCATCGTAGCTTCCCCTGATACATTCAACAATACTGAATCTGAGACACACAATTGTATTGTGCTATTTTCCTTCCGATCCAACTTCTTCCATTCTTCATCGAACACTCCCGTTGGTTTAGTGCCCGGATCTACTGCGATCCACTCATCTTTATCCACCAACAAATCCTCCAACTTGAGTTTCCACAACTCAAAACTCTAACCATTAAATTTCTCGATCTTTATCTTTCCATAGCTGGCCATCTTCTTTCACCACTAGAATCGACCTTGCAGATCTCCCACTTAATAGGGTCTACCACAGGCCTGAGCGAAACCCCTCAGCAACAAATGCGTCCCCTTAAAGCCAAAAAAAACTCTCATACCAAATGTAGGTTTTAACCCCGTACAAAAATTACCTGCATATTAATTCTAAAACACAGAAAATAAACAATGCGAGAGCATAACACATAAAACACATATACACAAAGATTTTCCCCTGGATCCCAAAACCGGGACTACCAACATGATTTTTCATTACGTTCCTTTCAATTTTACAATACATGTTTATACATGCTGAAGCATCCAATACCATGGACCGAAAATCATCGCATCCAAAAACATGTACCGAAAACCATCCTGTCCAAAACCACGTGCGAAAATCATGCACAAAACCATAGGTAGGTCCACCCAACCTAATATAGGGTCCAAGAAAAAAACCCTGGACCCCATAGAGGGGGCTTACCTTCACCCGTCAAACCCCTTGTACCCCCTGTCTACGCAATCGGTGCAATGAAGGGGGGGCTCTACCCCCCCCAACCCCCTCGTTAACTACGTGGGCTAGTCATGGAAAGAGTATAACACAAACCAACATGATATAATAGTGCTGGCGTGCTATTCTCTGACTTTTGGAGGGGTGGACGGCTGCGTCTTCAACCGTAGCTCTGCTATCTGAAGGTTCAGCTCTAGTTGAACCTTAGTCATTTCCTCTCGCGCCTCACACACCCCTACTGCTAATTGATGGATGCACGCCTCTACTGGTGCATCTGCTGGGATGGCTAGCTCGGGGACCATCTGACACGCTTCTTCCAGTACTTGTACCATCTGCCAGTTTTGCGACACAACCTTGTCGCGCTACAAGCTCAACTGCTCCATGTTGATCTTTTTCTCGCTCAACACTTGCAACGCGCGGCTTTCCCTACCCCGCACTTTTGCAGTAATCCCATCTTGCAGAACATAGAGTGTCTCCTGCGAGTGCAAATCTATGTTGATCCCTATCCCTTTGAGTGTACTAATGTTAGGCTTGTCAGCGTCATTTCTTGTAACTAGTGTCCCCTCTGGCAGCACTATTGTGTTTGTTGTCTGAGCACGTAGCATTTGCTCAGCTGCATCTATCCCACTTATGAGGCCGGTCGAAAGGGTACCAACTTGAGGAGTGTGCACCTGCAACTCCTGAAGTTATGCTCGGAGGCCCCCCAACACAATTTGATTCTCCTCCGCGAAATTCTGGAGGGCTTCGGTGGTGATGTCGTGCACTCTTTCACCTATGTCATGCAGATCACCCTCAGTAAAGGTGATTGGGTTGATCGACAACTTAAATGCTTTCACCCTTTTGCGTAGCTCCGTCCACTCACTTGGGCGCTCACGCTTCAATAGTTTTGCCACTGTTTGTGGGTCTACGCCACCCCCTTCTTCCTTTGTTTCCATCTCTTTCTACTGCCCATGCGAAGTCCACTTCTGGCCCTTGCGCGCATTCTCCACTGCCTCCTATGCTGCTGTTGTTGTGGTCGTTTTATGTCCTGCTGCTGTCATCGTAACTTACCGTGCCTCCTACGCTTTTGCTACCCCTGCTTGTTGCCTTCTCTTCTCTGCCAACTGTGCCATGCATAGCTTGGCCTCCTTCTTCTTCTTCTGCACCGTAGATTTCTCCAACACTGCTATGTCTGGGGTGTGCCACTTCGGTGGCCAAGTCTCTAGTACAACGAAAATTACATCATCTATGGCCATGAAGGGTAGCTCGCTCCATTTCTTGGCCGGGTACTTGAACACTCAGATATATATGTTGTGGAAGTTTGCTTTAAATTCTGCAAAACTTTGCAGGTTGTTGTAGATAGTGGGTGATAACTGCGGCTTGTGGTTAATCCCCATTCTGATGTTCATCTCCATGAACACCCATAATATCTTGTTGTCACAGATCCAGTTCGCATCTTTCGTGGCCCACAGCGAAGCGTACTTCGCAACCTCTAATAAATCCCTATCAATTATAGGGATCTGGCTGTCCTCTGGTAATTCTCCTACCACCAGCACTATGGACAACAGAAGCCATGCATAATGGAATGTTTTTCCTTGTTCCTATACCTCGCAGAAATTTTCCAGGAACTCCTTGCATAGGAACTCAGACCAATTAAATTGGACCCCCTCCACACACTGCTCAGCAAGTGCAACCACCAGCATGGGCACCTCATCCGTGCAACACTTTTGCATGAGCTTGCCTGCCAGTATCTGGGTCACCACTTTAACTACTTTTTTGTTGATGCTGGATATGGCATAGGCTCTTTTCCTCTTCTCCATCTTGTATTTCTTCTTCATGGCCTCCACGATGGCCAAATTACTGCTCTTCCCCTCCGAGATGTCTACGGGGTCCTCTCCTTTGCACGGAAGGTGGGTAATGCGATGGATTAAGTAGTCCGTGATGGGGATGGGATCCTCCAGCCACAAACACCCACCACACACCAGGAAAAGCAGTTACCTGATGTTGAAGATTGTTACTGGGGCGCGGTGGAAATGCAACACCAAGAGCAAGTTTAATAGCCCTGCTTTTTCCACTCCGTGTAACCACTTTCGCGGCTCCAATTCTATAACCCTCATCGTCGTGTTCTGCTTGGGCTTCATGAGCTGCGCGATCTCTAGGTGAGGGAATTTCTTGTGGTCAGTGAGATCCCAATCTTCAAACTTAAAATTTGGAACCCTTCCTAGGTGTGTGCCCTTAAAGATGATGTCGTCCAAGAGGAGCAGAGTCTGGAGAGAGCTCTTGATCTCGTCATGGTCCTTGGGCACTTTTGCCTTCCTTTTCCATGCAGGGATATACACGGGAAACTTTGTTGGAGGGTGCGCAAACTCAGTTTCTTCCTCCATATCCTCGTCCTCATCTTCTTCAATTATGAAGTCCTCTAGGTCTTCCTCCTCCTCATCAAATTCCAGGTTAACTGCTTTCCCTTTCTCCTCCATCATTAATTTGGTGCGCAACGGGTTTCATAGGGACACACGCACTGGAATCATCGGTTGTTTATCTTTCTTCGGCCTCGGCATGTGCATTGATTTAGGGATTTTTGCCACAATCCTGACGCCTTCGAGGGCATCTTCTATGGTCAGGGCCTACGCGGCCTCTTCGGCAGTCATCTCTGCAATTTCCCTGGCTTCCTCAGACACTGCCATCTTGCTCATCCAAAAATCTCTTAGTTGCTCAATCAAGGGCTCAATCAATTCTCTGCACAGGTCAAACAGGTCTTTGCTCAGAATACGTGGGGCATACAATAGCTCAATTCGCAAAGGACCAAGTGTTGTTTATTGGGCAACCCTTTGTAATTTATAGCATCTTTTGAATTTGAATTCAACTATTCCCCCCAAATCCGGTTCATTAATGCTCCTTTGGCAGCATATTTTCCCAAATATTGCCCATAAAGCGCGTTTTAAATTACCGCTGCTTGCTCCATTTGGTCTCAAGTCAAGCATCACATCGTGAATTGTGACTCTAATAGTCACTTTCTAGCCAACCCGCATGACAGCGCAACTCTCCTTGCGTGGTTACGGACCATTGGACACTTTTCTCCTGCGCGTCGCTCCAACATCGCGCAGCTCCCGGGCAAAGTAGTTTATAGTCCCGCGCCTCCTGTAAGCTGCCTGGGGTGCTAAGACTATACTCCCCACAGTTATTCAAGTGGTCGCGCCACCCATGTAGGGTTTCAACAGTCATTCATCATATTCCCTTAAAAACATCCACCTACGATTGTTACTGGATAGGTCACGCACTTTATCATCTGCAATGTGCCACCATGGGTGATTCGTTTAGTAATATGCGGTCCATTCCAAGGCATCAAGCTGATCAATTCTCAGCAGTAGTCCCCAAAGTTGTCAACTCGGTTGTGCACACCCTGTTTTATCACCCTGGTTTCCTAATCGAGAAAATCCTTCTTTATTTTGTCCTCAAGATTCTTGACTTCCACTTTCAACAAAGCACTTTTCTCCCTTAATCACACCCTTTCTTTCATAAGTTCTTGGAGCCTAAGATCACCCTATCAGATTTCTTCCTTAAGTCCCAAGCATTCTGCTTCGTTTAGCTGCGCGATCCCTTCTTCCAAGGCTTCTCGAACCATCATATCCATCGGTGCTGCTATGCACGGACTAGGCATTGTATACTCAATGGGGATTACAACATTCGCCCCATATTCCATCCTCAGATGCATCTGCTCCATCAGTTTCTTGCACGTTGTCCTATAACGCCACAGAACCACTGGTACACACAAGTCGCAATCAGTCCACTACGCATTGTGTACCTTGTTCAGTGCTTCATATATTTCGTTAAAGGCTTCTGTGTGGATAACCTTCTATACATTCATTCATTCCATACTCTGTTGTTCCAACCTGAGAGGTCGTTTACGCAATTGCCTCGCCTGCACATGCTTACTGACCGTGTCTCCTAACGTGAAGGTTGTGTGCATCCATGCAGGTTTCGCAGCATATGTCTATATCCTTCTGGACAGATGTGCACGTGGACCATTCTAGCCGACAATATTGTTTCTTAATTGCATATGAGGCTTCCCAAATCGTATGTGCATCAGTCTTCTGCATTCGCACTAGCCCTCAAAGCTTCCTTGGTGCATACCCCACCACCTCGCGGGCATAGTGCACAATACCCATTTCAACGCTTTGACACGTTGTTGTTCCGACACCTCCCTTTCAAATTTTTTCGGGAATTCATCTACCTCACTCAACCCATCATAAGTAGGCAGATCCCTTACCTTTGTTGATATGCATTGCAATGATCTCATCATCATGTTACAAGTCACCGTGGTTACCTTATGTAACCGGTTCTTCCATCACTCTATCTCTTCGTCAAAATTCGATGTACAAGAGCTTTCACACTCCCATGATATTCATGCATCTACAGTGGGATTTACCCAATCTTTCTCTTGTGCAGTTATCTTGTAGATGTAATCTAAGTCATCATCGCTTTCATAGTCGCACACTAGCTTCGTGTAGTGTGATCCTTATGCAGGGTCCAAAGGTACGTCTACACGTAGAGACTTTTTCTCAAAAATCATCTTTCACTTCTTCAGATTCATCACCCCATTCATGTTAGTGGCCCAATCTATCTCTAATAGCACAGGGTAGGGGTTATTGTCCTCAAAAATCTCTATCACTTCAAAATATTCTAGCGTGCTTGCCCCTTCAATATCTACGGTGATTCCCTGCAATCTTCCCATAGGTAGGATCCTTTGCTAGTTCGCCATCCACAGCTAGATAGGAGACCATTATAGCGTAGGCCTTCCCATGCGCTCCCATGTCTGCTTCGGTAGAATGTTCGTGTCTGATCCTAGGTTTAGAATCACTTGGTCCATCTCATATTCCCCAATCTGCACGATCAATCTCATCTCTCTTCTCGTCCTCGTCGCATGCTTTCCAATATTCTGAACTACTGTGGTTCTTCTGGCGCAGTCCCAGCTTATCTATTAATGAGCTCCTACAGTCCCTTTACAGCCTTGTTTTCATGCAACAACTTCATGCATGTTTCCAGGAGCATTGTGAGCATTGATGGGTCCATGTCTAGCTCTGTTTTGTCTTTGTTACCTAAAGTGGAGGCATTAGTGAAGCTCTTCCTAGCTTCCATGAAGGTTCCCTTAGCACGCTCCAAATGAAACTCTGGTTCTTTCATCAGAGCCTTACTAACCCAAGTACTCTCTTTAGGCTGCTTGCCTTTGTCATTCCCTGTCGTAATTCCACTTTGGAGCACAATATTCACATTAGGTTCTTCCTCACGCGGCTCAGACCTCATCATTTGCAGGTTCTAAGTCAGAGGAAGTTGGAGTGCTCCCTTGTCACGCAGCCTTGCTATCAATGTGGGACAATCCTCTGTCTCATGATCAAACAATGTACAATACAAGCATGATGGATGCATCAGATTCATAAAATTGTGGGGATAATACCTTGGCCCTCTGCAATTGTAACATGTCAACTGTCTGGGACCTCTTCCAAGTCCTCCTTCACCTCGGCCTCGTCCGTGCCCCTGAAATCTGGTTCGCACCATCCCTGCGTTATGGTCAAGGGGCAGTGTCTTGGCTTGCACTCTATAGGTGGGAGTCTTATCCATCATTAGTTCATATCTTCTGCAGGTATGCTCATCATGTCCCACTGACCTACAGAAATTACAGAACAACTTCTGCGAATTACGCATGTACTTCTGCAATAAATGGTAGTTATCCGTAGTATGCTTTCCTCCTATTTGAAAAATTGTGCACCACAATGTAGGCGTTGCACTAGGTCCTGCTTGTGCCTCCGATCTCAATGGCATTGGTCATCCTCCCACGAGGTAATTCATGAACACCAGAAAGTGATCCTTGTCATGTCCCTGACCCTTGCACTTTACGCACCATACTTCATTATGCACCTCTAGGCGAGCTGTCATGTCTTGTTTCAGACTTTGCATTTCAAGGCACAAGTTTTTCAACTGCACATGGATCTGCTGAACTCCTAGGTTGGAATCCTATATCGAGGTCTCGTGCAGTCTCATCGCGATCTCCAAGGCCTCGACTTTAGTTGTTATCCTCTGTTGTGACAGCGTGTTCCTTAGATGCGAGGTTAACGATGCTACAAACCATTCGCAGTGTTGTCCAATCATCAATGTCATGTTATGTTAGGGTCCCACCCTAACCCCCTTATCTATGTAATGGGACCACGTCATAGTCAAGAGTCAATAAAGCCCATATTAATAATTGTAAGTGGTTAATCCGCAATTAATAACGGAACCACAGTTAGTTGCAAATGGGCCGTAGTATTAGATAGATGGTATTAGTAATACAGCGGTATTGGCCCGTGGTATTGCACGTAGGAGTCATATATAAAGGATAGAAACTCCCTGCGAGGAGCATCGTGTCTCATTTTGTAATCGAGCTCTGCTCTATTGGAGGTTTCCCCCTCAAAGAGGCAAGTGAACATTACTCTCTGAATAATAAATTCATTGCTATTCTGTCTTCTGGGCATCTTTTCTTCGCATATTCTGTATTCTGGGTCTCTTTTCTTCGCATATTCTGTATTTGGGTATCATTTGCAGGTTAAGAGCATAACAATATTATTTCTATTGGAAACATTTTGTCAAAGTCCATATCAATACACATGCAAGCATATATAGTGGTGCTACATAAATGTAGTGGTAGAGGCTAACCCAAATAGGAGTTGAGGAAAGAAAATTATTTAGAGGATTAAGTGAAGTTCAAGGTTTCTTACATAAACTAGAATTTCCACAAAACCAAGGACTACAGTTTAAATCAAATATTTGTCTTCAACAAGATCAAAACCAATAATGAATTAATGCTTTGCACAAAGGTAAATAAAGACTTCTTCTCTTAACTAAGGTTTCCAAGAGATTGCAATCATTTATGTAGATCAACTAAATGACCAAAGGTTGTTGAAATGATGACAAACTTGTTTGAGCATTAAAATCTTCCTAAAAATAAACATCTTTCACTATCAAAACAATGATTGTGAGAGCTTCATGAATGAGGAGACAATGAGAATGAGGAATATTCTTCATAATATCATTGAATTGAGTTGTACCCAAATTATTATTAGGAGGAAGAGAATTGGATCTACAATAATTGGCCATATTAGCAACCAAAAAACAAGATCTATGAACTTTTTCTCCCTTGGACTGCCCAAATTCATCATGACAATCTTTCAAGTGAGAATTGGGGGAAATGGATGAGGGAAATGCTAAGGAAATGAAGATAGCCACTCCAATGATTAGATCAAAACCACTAGGGAGGAAAGAGCCACACTTGATTGAAACCCAAAAAGAAGAAGATGGGAAAACTGACCCCAAAGAAGAGAAAGAGGCCATATGAGGCTAGAGCGGAGGATAGAAGGGATTGCATGCACAAATAGAGAAAACCCCTAGCCACAATGGATAAAACCCTACACCGATATTGTTCAACTCATCCCACTGGAATATGTTTTTAGTGATAACTTTTTAAGTTGGGTAGAAAGTTGAATTTTGGTCTATGAATGTCCAACCAAGCTTTGCTGGCACTCCAATGAACACATGCTTCTAAGAATTTGAAATAGGAGCATATGATCAAAACATAATTATCAACTTGACAAGAGCTTTCTAATGTTCTTTCTTTTCTAGAGGTTATGTGGTTCTTTTTACCCCTTTTTCAAGAAGTGGTGCTATTGGTAGTACCCCTTTCTTTTGAGGTTGAAATTACAAAATTCAACAACTATGATATACAATATTGCAAAAAAAAAAAAAATTCAATCCCCAAAATGAAAAATGGGTGCTACCATTAGCATCCCCCTTTTTTGGGTTAAAATTACAACTCATTTGAAACTATATCCTTGACAACTAGTACTACTGCAAACAAAAACCTTAAAACCAATCCTCAAATCAAAAACTAGTATTGTTAGTAATGACTTTTTTATTTTGAGGTTAAAATTACACCTTGCTTGATGTAGTTGTCTTAACAAATAGTGCCAATGTGAACCAAACCTCAAAATCAACACTTAAATCAACATGTGTTGGGTCCTAAAATTGCAAAACTAAGGAAAATAATATATTTTTTGTCAAATGATTTAAAAAGATAAGAATCGAAAAGAAAAAATAAAAATGAACATTTTAAATTAAAATACATGCACACATAATTTTTAATTAAAAGAAAATGAAATATTAAAAAATGCTTATTTAATTAAAAAAAAAAAAATATTAAAAAAATGACAAACAATTATATAATATATATATATATATATTATATATTATATATATATATATATATTATATATATATATTATATATATATATATATTATATATTATATATATAATATATTATATAATATTTATTTATATTATTTTATTTGAGTGGTGTGGAGGGTTTGGGGTGGAGTGGGAGGTTTCTTGGAATCAAGTTCCTTGAATCCTAATCCCTACCCCCACTCCCTCTCTCATGCACACCCCCCCACTCTTTTCCCATTACCATTTCTTAAAGCAGTAGTATGTCACTTGAGGGCTATGCGTGGGTGGAGGAGAGAGGAAAGCGATTTCTAGTCAAGAGTGGGGGAAGGTAGATTCGAAGAATATCCCATATACCACTCCCCCCCGAAAACAATAAAAAAAGAAAATTTATGTTTTTATAAAAAAAAATAAGGTGCATTCATAATATTTTACATGTTTTTCCAGATTCAGGGACATCATTTTTAGCCATATCATGATGATTTTTTGTTCAAGATGAGTTTTTGAATGCAGCAAAGGATTCATCATCCTGATAAACCCGTGGGACACTAAGATTATGACTACTTCACACCTTAAACTTGTGGTTTCAACAAATCCCTATTGGATTTAGAGCAAAATTGACCAAGAAATATGCACGAAAAAAAAAGTCAAAACATAGAAGAATTAGAATAATGTTTATATATAATAATAAAAAGGAAATTGGGACACTTCAAATCCTTTGTTGGAACTATCATGGCTTTTCATGGCATATAGGTCCTATGTTAAGTTGAATCCTATGTGAAATTGATGTTATTTTTCTAGTTGAAAGTTGGTAGCATGAACACTCTAAGGTGCCTAACATAGAAGGATTTATCCTCTACCCAACATGGAATAAGAAATCCTATTAAATAAGAATTGTTGTTAGATAAAAAATAATATTCATCCTCACATTTAACTTCATAAGATAAAACATTTCAATCAATACATTTGGATGGACATCTCCAACATTAACTCTAAGAAAATTTATAGCAAAATATGTTTCATGCCTATTATTTTTTTTATATAAGAAGAATAATCTAGATAAAAATTGTAATACACTAGAAAAAGATATTTATAATATGATAAATGTAGCAATATCCTCTTTCTAGGAGACTCTAGTGCTAGAGCTAATACAAACCAAGCTATTCTTTTAGGTAATAATTCCAAGCCTAATCATTTATTCTATATAAGGACCTTGTTTTAGCTAATAGATAAAAAAGAAACCTTGAAGACTAGATTGCAAATTTGTTTAGTATCGAGCAACTCAAGCTTTGTATTTGTCAATACATAATAATTTGAAATGGGGTTATGAAGTGGCCAAGTTCCAACTAGATGACTTTGTATTTATGGACTAGGAAGTAGTGTCATCAATTATGTGATATCTAATATACTTGTGTACAACCAAAGAGTAAATTTTGAAATTCTAAATTACCATAAACCCAACTCTCATCATAGATCTTTGGCGGTAACTCTAAACTTTGCCATTCAAAAAAGCCCCATTGAAGAAAATTTTAATAACCAAAGGCACCTAATTTTTGAAAAAAGTAAAGTTAATATTTTCTTAAAGGAATTAGATGGTGAATTAAATCTCCTCTTATAAGGGAAACATTCAAGACCTCTATCATAATTTTATGACAACCCTCTCTAATTCCATTAACAAGTTCTCTATCAAGGTGTTATGTAAAAAAAAAAATTAACCAACCCTTAGTATGATAAAAAATGTAATATTTCTACCAAAACCATTAGGGATTCTCCTAATGTGTCATTAAAAACTAATAAGATAAATAGGTACAAGGTCATAATTAAAAGGAAAAAAGTCCCTATATTAATAAAAATCAAGAGAAACCTTTTACACCTATCTAAGGTTTATCCTAAGAAGTTCTAGAGGTAAATTATAACTCATACAAAAAAAATAATAATATGGTTCCCTTGAAAGGTTGGAATGACTACCTTAAAAAACTTGATGAATCTAATAATGTCATGGGAACCATTCCAAATTCTCCTACAGAGGATGATGTTTTTTCTATGGAAGGCATAGAGTTTGTTGGACATATTGTTGTTATTGATGACAACCAATGCCATTGATGATAACCAGTGTCATTGGTGTCAAAGGGCAAGTGAAAGGAAGAAAATTCTTGAGTATGATAGTTCAATAGCTTGAAAGATCACATCAAATGATGACTAAGTGGCTCAAATTTTATTGAGTTTTTGTTAAATATATGATGTTCAAATTAACATGAAAATAATATGGCTAGATAGTCTTCTCCGAGACCTTTCCAACAGTATATTGTACTTGGCAAAACTCTTCTCGGATGAGAAGATATGTCAATTTGAAAGTTCACATTGGAGAAAAGGGTGAAAAGGGGTCAAACCCCAAATTCAGTAAAGGTTGTCCAAGTTCTAGAGTGGATCTATGTTTCCTTGGGAAATCAATGGTGGTTGGTGCCCAACTTGCATGATGTTTAAAAGGTTAAAGTTTGCACAACTTTAGGCAGATCTAGTGGTTAGAAATGAACTATGGGTTGACATGCAGTGGACTGTGTGCATACTTGCGAGATATTTAATAGAGGTCAAAGCCTCCACCACATGGATGTGACATGCATGCATGTAGGGAGACCAACCACATAGTGACACATGGCATAATAAGACTAGCTCACTGATCCAGGTGGATGTTGGTGGCCAACCTCCTATTCCACTTGGACCCCCATCACTATCTCTTTTAGTTTTTCAGTTTCCTTAATTGTAGCACAATTTACTATTTTTGCCAGTTTTTTCGGGCCCTGAACTTCAAGATCCGTTTTGAGGCCCTAAATGACTATTTTTGGGATGTTTAGGGTTTTCCATTGTTTCTCAATAATAAATAGGCCTTCAAGCCTCATTGTAACATAGTTTAGAGACATGTAACTACCACATCCCTTATAATAGATAAACTACCATCACCTGAGCTAGTCTTATTTCCATTTTGTTTGTAAGCATATTTCAGTATTTAATATTAATAAAATAAAGTGTTATTTCTACTACATCTCTGTATTTATGGTTATATCTGTAATTTGTTCTATTCTTGTTTAAGTTCCGATCAGTGGTATCAAAGCGGTCTGCTCTTTCTCTGTCTTTCTTTGCATGTTCCCAACGACGTCAAGATATAAGAAGTTAGGGAAACTGGTCGAACCTTTGCAAGACTAGCCTCGCAAGTCCTGACAATCTCCCATGGCGGAAGAGAAGAAAGATGAAGGGGTAGAAGATCCTTTCAAATATTCCTCAAAGAAGCCCTCGAGCGATAGAGGAACATGATGATGGATAAATTTGCCCAAATCCTTTAGTGGCTACCCATGGGCGACACATCTCATTCCAACAGGTACTATTAAAGTGCCACACCCTTTAAGGTACAAGTAAACTTTGACATCCCCTTATTTGAGGGTCAGATAGATGCATACATCGTAGGTAAATGGTTAAATCTACTAGAAGGATATTTTTTTGTTCATGATTTTTCCAGCTCGAAAAATATTACTTTTGCACTTCTCAAAGCCATCCCCACGTCAAGGATTGGTGGGAAACATACTGTGAAAAGAAGGACGAAAGTACACCCTCACTATTTTCGGTCACACACACTTGGAATTCATTACGGGACGCCATGAAGGAGAAATACTACCCTGTCGGGAGCTATGAGGATAAATACATAAAATGGACCATGCTGTGGCAGGGAAGAGACCAAGATGTGCCAAAGTTTACCATTTTTTTTCATACCCTTCGCATGAAGTTGGGAATTAAGGATTCTAAGAAACATTTGGTACTCAAGTACTACGATTGCCTACACAAGTACGTCTAGGATTAGATGGAGTTCATAGACATCTCCTCGATTGGCATGAAGTACCAATATGTTATCAAGATTGAGAAGAAGTTTAAATAGAAAAAGCGAGACTTTGGATCTACGAATCCGAAGCAAGGGAAATGTGCCCCCAAACCACAAAACACAGGGAAAAGCCAAGGCAGGGTGACCTAGGATAACCCGCAAAAGCTGCAAGAAAGTAACAACACCATGAAGGCAAAGAAGGACACGGGAAAGTGGTGAGAGATCCATAAGAGCTCCACCCACAACAAAAGTGAGTGTCGGGCCAAGCAGTCACTGGTGGCCAAGCAGAAGGTTTCCGAGTCAGATGAAAGTTCCGACTCTGAGTCAGAACCCAATAAGGGGAATGACAAAGGGAAGCAGATCATTGACATGGATCCCAGTGCCACTATGGCTACCACCAATATATAGAAGATTGAGCTAGAAGATCCATAGGAGGGGGAATGCCTATTCCACTCACAAATGTGGGTGAAGCGTTCTCTGTTGTAGTTCATTGTTGACATCGAGAGTTAAAAAAACCTCGTTTTAGTAGAGGTCATGAAGCAGTTGGCCCTACCGACTACAACACATCACAGTTGTACACCATCAGGTGGCTTCACCAAGGATGAGATCTCCACATCAACCAGCAGTTCTACCTTCCTGTTGAAGCCCCGAAAATTGGGTCGACAACAAGGGGGATACCCACCCGGTCTGGACCTTGGTTGGTAGCTCCTTATTCATTTGGTATAGCGGGTCTGACTGGGGATAACGGGACCCGTTTCCCGATCTGAGGGTGTGTGTGTGTGTGTGTAGAGTTGAATATTGCTGATCTAAGAGTACTTTAAAGCTAATTTAATTTAGATTCTTAAACTAACTCTATGCTATTGTAGTCTAATGAGAAACAACACATCTAATCTACACTAACCCGGGATGTATATCTTCTATTATGCGATCTAAAGATATTTCAAACAATAACTGGTAATAAAGATCATTGAGCTATCATAAGAATAAAAATCATTTAGGATAAACCACTTTGCATAAGAAGTTAGGCAAAACAGTTGTGAACAGCATATCACATAAATAAATGACTCCACTGTACAGAAGTGCCAAATGGTAACCCATACATTCATGCAATAACATATAAACAATTGAAAACTGTAAATCACTTAAAGAATATAAGCAGAAATTGCCAAGAGATAAAAGTACCATTTATGACTAATTCTACTCACAAACTTCAAGCAAAAATGATCTATCTCTACTTGTTCTAACATCTACTAAGAGTACAAAAGTGAAACATCAGTAGCAGACATCAAAATGCAAATAAAAATAAATCTCGATCCATCCATTCATCAAAACCTCCTCTAAGGGTGCAGAAGTGCATGTTCTGAGGACAAGTTTTTGACAATTCTCTGGACCCTTCTCTAAATGCATGAGAAGGGTTAAAATACTACTTCCTAATTCTAATAATAGTGTCTTTACAAAATTTAGGATACGGTTTTCAAATGACCGTCCTTTTTCTAATCTAATATAAAGAAAAAAACAAACTTCTAAAAATAAGCTACTTCTGAACTTGGTCCTTAAAACTGCAAGTGTTCATCATGGATTTGAGAAGAGTCGGTTGGCTGACTTCTGCGCTGAGTTGGGCTGCGAAAACATAATCTATGAGAGCTGACACTACATTCTCGGCTGAGTTTATGATGCATTTTACAGTCATCCATTGACTGTGTGGCTTGACTAAGTATGCCCAGTAACACTCCCAATTTAACCTGTTCAATGCCTGGATCGATTTTCCCTTTTCCTGCGCCTTCTGCTTCCATTCTGCCTCCAGTCGTGATTTATTTGGTAGGTACCCCGAGGTGGTCTCTGCGATTAAGTTGGCCCTGTGCAAATTTTCATTTACACAGTCGATAAGAATGTTTTCCTGCGTGGCCGCTGTCTTCGCTGCTTGTTCTACCTGCCTGATTTGATCATCCCATTTGTTAAAGAGCAATTCCTTATGACTCTCGTTTATTCTGGGTGCATTTGTTCTTTTCCCTTCCTCTCCATCCTGCCAAGCTAAGTATTTTGTATCAGTAACATATGCGGACAGATAAAAAGGGGGATAGATCTTTTGAGACAGGGACCTTTTAGACCGGTAATTCATAACAGCTGTGTATATATTATCAGAGAATATCTTGGCCCAATCCACGATATCGGCGTTGGTGGCAGCGTCTATGAGTGGTAGCCATTCAGGTGAAAATTTATTGATGTCCGGCATCCCAAATATTCTACAAAGCATGGCCGCAGCAAAACAATACAGAGAGGTGAGGGAACCAGTGCTATGCATATCGTTTTTGTCCTTTTTTAGCGGCTCCTCTTTTCTGGTCCAATCTCTAGTGGTCTCTGCCAGGTTTGGGTTCTCTGCTACAAATTTCTTGACAAATTGGGCATTATAGGTTGTGTGAGGTTCAGGAAGATGATACATAAGCTTTAAGTCTTGCGCGACAAATGATCCTATGAGCCCATGTCCTTGAACCTTGAATTATCTGTCGTGTAACTCTACATTGTCAAGTATCCACTTCATCATATCTGTATACAGTAAAATTTTGGGTCTAGCTGCTATTCGGTGAAGAAATGAACATGCCAACTCCTCTAAGGATGCATCGGAAGAGTTTTGTGAGCTCGCGACGGTATCAACTTTCATTACCCTAGGGTTTTCTTCCTCCAGCAGCCTATACATGCCTTCCCATGTCGAAATTCCTACGTCCCTGTTGCAAGCAGTGTCTGTATACAAAGGCACCATCTCCTTCGTCTTTTCCTTCATCTCGGAGCCTTGAGCTTTATGTTTCTTTCCCATTTGCTCCTGCGTTCGGCTTTGAATCGTCTTAGCTCTTCGTTCCTGCAGATTACGAGCGAAGTGGAAATGATTGATTAAAAAAGGTGATGGGAGAGTTTTAAATGCAACAGATATATCTAATATTCCACTTTACGTGAAGTAATTCTTTACAAAAGCACGCGCCTTCATTTCATTTAATAACTGACAACTAATCCATTTACTATCATTAAAAGCGCATGATCTTGGGTCAGATTATGGTAAGTGGCTTTTCTTTGAATGGCGTGCCCGAAGGATTCGTAATTAAGTGATTCATGATTTTCTTACGTAACATCAAAGATCGTGCCATTGCAAATCGTGCCCATCGCAAATCGTAAGATCGCAGATTACACCATCGCAGCGATTGCAATCATCGCAGGTCGCAAAAGTTTAACGTTTGCCAAATCTTTCCAATTCATCTATGCGATATGCGATCTTGCGATCGGTGTTATCTCAGATCGGTAAATATTGAAGGTTTTCCTTATGAGCATTACTTCACTGCAACGCGATGTTATGCTTAACACGGGGGTCTTGCGCATACCAATATTATAGGGGAATGAAGGCATTTCCTATCTTTTTTGCAATGCAATTTTTAAAGACCTTTACCTTATCGTAAACTTAGGTTAAAAATATTCGAAATACCTTTCTAAGCTTACGATGGTAACCTTATTTTGAAGAAAGAAAAACTTGATTTTTCTCAAAAATTAAACTAAGGGTCCCCATTCATTTAGTATTTTGGGCAACACTTCGATGAAAAAAGGGGGGGTTGTTGCTGGCCACAACAATTGGCGATTCACTTGGGAGAACCAGTTATCTCTGATCTTCTATTGACGTTTTTCAAACTTCTGTAAACAAAAATCTTCTCAGAAAAATTTTAACTTTATTATAGAAAGATAAAACATATTATACTTCAAAACTGTTAATGATATTTTGTTTCAACCCCTTTCTATTTTAATTACTTGTATCCTTAGCTTGTCCTTGCATTTACATCAGCCATTACATGGTCTTAAAATAAAAATTAAAATAAAGTCTTCCCTGTATAGCAGTCCTTTTTAAATATGCTTCTTTGTCGCAGGTAGAGCCTTTGCTGCCAACAGGAGTCCATAGCCTTGACAGGGTTACCTATTACCCAGTAATGATCCTTTATCCTGCTTAAGGTTATTTACAACCTTTCAGAGAAAAACCCTTTTTGACACTTTTTCCTTTTTTATTCTCTAAAGAACAATGTCTTGGTTTGGTGGCCAAATTATGACGCAGTCAGTCACTTGATTTATACTTTTGCTGAACAAGATGGCTCGTGATGAGACCCCTTGTCTTTTTATTGCAACAATCTTGAGTCGTTTCCCTGTTTTGGTGGATAGTTTTGGCAAAGTCAGCAAGTTATAATATCTGTGATCATGATAAGCCGACTCGTGATGAGACCTCTTATTCTTTGAGATACAGTGTTTTCTTGGATTGTTTCCTTGAATGCTGCGATTTCCTTTAGCAGGGAGGAAGTCAATTTTCTTTCCTTAAGAAAGTTCTGGACGACAATAATAGAGCTTCTTTGGAAATAGTTGTTTCTACAGGGACCCCTTATTTTGTTATTGATGCCTTTCATTGTACTGACGTAAAACAATTCCTTCACTAAGAATGCTTTCTTCAAAATTTTTTGGAGTTGAAACTAGTATCATATCTGGATTAAAGTTCTATTGATAATAAAGATCAAGTTTCCAAAAAAGATTTGCCATTCATAGAAGCAGAAGTTCAAAATCTTGATAGAGAGAAAGGTGTCTTTAGTAAACGTCAAATGCTATTAACTAAAGAAAACTTTATTATGGAGAAAAATATTTAATGAAGTGAGAGGTAGACATTCCCTAAGGTTATGTAGAGAATAGGGATAATATCTTCTCTTATTTTGCCTACCAAAAATTAAAAGTAAACCTAATAACTTAACTAAACTACTCCTACTCCTACTCTAACTATACACAAAAATTTGACTAGGTGAAATGATACTTCCAGTGGAACCGTCTTCTCATTTTTATTCCTACACGTATGTAACTTTCCAACATTAGTGTTAAGAACGGAACTTTTCTTGGACTATTAATGTTGGATGTGGAACAAGAATGTATAACTTCAGTTGGAATTCTGTTTGAAATTTCTTTCTCATGAAAACTTCTTTCCAACTGGATATCTATCGGATCAAAAAAATGAGGGTGAATTTCTGTTATAGCTTGATGATCTCGTAATAGAGGAAGTTCTATACTTCCTTGACACAGATTAGCTTTCCAAAATGGTAGCTCGTCTTTTGAATGTTCTTTGATAAGGCGCTCGACATACCAGAGTAATCTATCAAAAGTCTGAAAATTTAAAACACAATCCGATTTTGTACAAAATGAGTGCAAGTGAGAAAGGAAGAAATGATTATCTGTACAAATAGTGTTACAGCACAACTGGGATTGGCTTGGAATATTTTGTTGTTCACAAGAACTGGCTAGGTCTTGTGAATCAGAAGATAAGTTATGATTGAGAACAGGCATGGGGGGTTCTTCATGATATGAATCATAGATCGGGATATTGTCTTGGATAGTAAAATCAGGCAAATGGTCTTTCACTTTGAAATGAGGATTGAATGATATGATTTTCAAATTAGAATATCTCTCATTATTTGAGTTTTGTTGGGTTACTTGAGATAAATCAATAACATCATCGTTGGCAAAGTAACCATCATAAATGATTTTATAGGTTTCCCTAGATTTCCCTTTTTCGTCATATATTTTCAGACAAGGAAGGTCAAGTGGTTCTTGTTTGAAAATAATCAAAAGATGTTCTATAACTATCTCTTTATCTTAAAAACCTAATGATGACTCATTTGAATAATCCTTTGTGTTTTTTGAGATATCTTTAATATTGAGAGGGGAAAAGTTATCATCACTAAAAACATCATGATAAAGAGAAAAATGCGATTCTGAAACAATGCATTTGAGAATATCATCATGGAAAAATCTTCGTTCATCAGATTCATTATAGACATCAGGCTTTAGATCATACCTTTGTGTACTGATACTTTTTGAAAGAGAAATAGTTTACTGTTCTAACCTTGGCATCTTCATTTGTTGACTCGTAACGATATTATCTGACCTTGTATCAAAGTCATCTCTTGGTTCCAAGGCAGGCTCTCCTCCAGCATCCTGGATTTTGTCTTCTTGCATTAGAATATGCATGACTCCGAGGCTTTGGGGACTTTCTTCATTATGGGCGATTGGTATATTCAAATTGGGATTATCGTTCATATTAGAAGAAAATAAAACAAAACTCGAACTAATTTCTGCTTGATCAGACATAGGAGGCAAGGAATGTTCAGCATAATCCAAAGTTTCTTCATCTATGAGTTCACTTTCAAGATCGTACTTTAGAAAATTAAGATGAAATCGCATATTAAAATCCCTAACAGATTCATCTTGTTTCCGTAGATAATCGATTTCATCATATACCTGGTCATAGCCATAACAATCAAATTCAACAATGAAAGTCTTGACGAATTGGTCCCAGCTGTGAATTGATGCAACTGGGAGGGTTCTGCACCATTTTCTTGCTTCCGCAGTGAATGTAAGAGTAAAAATTCTGCATAAAACGCCTTCATCAATTCTTTGAACATCATAACTTGAAACTCTTTGAATAAATTGAAGAGCATGATTAAAAGCAGAAGAATTATTCTTACCGTTGAATTTTACCTAAGACAAGAGTCTTACCACTTCAAGTGGAGTGTTGGAAGAGGTAGGAACATGGATGCAACTCCAAATGGGAAGTTTGTGAGCAACCATCTAGATTCAAATGTTACGATTGAAAATCATTCCAACAAACACTATGTTCAGGCCCTCTTTCTAGCACCAAATATGTTGAAGCCCCAAAAATCAGGTCGAAAACAAGGGGGATACCCACCCGGTCTGGACCTTGGTTGGCAGCTCCTTATCCATTTGGTATAGCGGGTTCGACTGGGGATAACGGGACCAGTTTCCCGATCTGAGGGTGTGTGTGTGTGTAGAGTTGAATAATGCTGATCTAAGAGTACTTTAAAGCTAATTCGATTTAGATTCTTTAAAATAACTCTATGCTATTGTAATCTAATGAGAAACAACACGTCTAATCTATGCTAACCCGGGGTGTATATCTTCTATTATGCGATCTAAAGAGATTTCAAACAATAACTGGTAATAAAGATCATTCAACTATCA
This sequence comes from Pinus taeda, assembly GCA_000404065.3. Taxonomy (NCBI): domain Eukaryota; kingdom Viridiplantae; phylum Streptophyta; class Pinopsida; order Pinales; family Pinaceae; genus Pinus; species Pinus taeda. The sequence goes on along the minus strand of APFE031508371.1, from coordinate 133,297 downwards.
TAAGAATAGAAATCATTTAAGATAAATCACTTTGCATAAGAAGTTAGGCAAAACAGTTGTGAACAACATATTGCATAATAAGTTATTCATATATCAGACATAAATAAATGACTCCACCATACAGAAGTGCCACATGGTAACTCATACATTCATGCAATAACATATAAACAACTGAAAACTATATATCACTTAAAGAATATAAGCAGAAATGGCCAAGAGATAAAAGTACCATTTATGACTAATCCTACTCACAAACTTCAAGCAAAAACGATTTAACTCTACTTGTTCTAACATCTACTAAGAGTACAAAAGTGCAACATCAGTAGCAGACATCAAATGAAAATATTAATAAATCTCGATCCATCCATTCATCAAAACCTCCTTTGAGGGTGCAGATGTGCATGTTCCGAGGACAAGTTTTTGACAAATCTCTGGACCCTTCTCTAAATGCATGAGAAGGGTTTAAATACTGCTAACTAATTAACTTAATTACATAAATTTGGGATACGGTTTTAAATGACCACCCTTCTGATAAAGCAAAACTATTTCTAAAAATTGAATCTAATTCTAAACTATTTATGTATTTGTTACTTAGTGTTGTAAGCGCGCAACATTCACCATGGGAAGAGTCGGCTGGTTGCTTTCCGCTTTCGTTTGAGCTATGAAAATAGAAATAACAAGCGTTGCCACCACTTTCTGGTAAACTAGAAGATATTTTCGAGAATCTTCCTCTTGCTGGGTGTATTCACTGTGTGTATACTTGGTAATGACCCAAATTTCTCTTAAATTGATTCTGCTTTTGCTATTTTGGTTTCCGGCCTTGCGAATGACTAAAAAAGTTAGAGACTTTACTCTCTAAATAATTTTTTGCATAGAAAATTGCCTCCGTTCTTTATTCCAAGCTTTTCTGGTGCGTAAGCTTCAGGGTTTTTGTGAACATGCTGCTTTTGTGCGTCTTTGACTCTGAGCTTTGGGCGGCCTATTGACATCAGCATCTATTGAGTGATACTCTGGAACCTGTGGTCCCGTCGCATGCGGCATCCGTTTTTGAAGGGATTTCTTCTCTGTTCTCCGAGCATTGATGCTTTCCCCTTTTCCTTAGATGTCTCCTGCACATTTCTTCATGTTATTTCCTGTCTTACAGTTTATGCAAAGGAAAAGAGAAATGGTAATAAAGATTGACATGAAAGCTTTAGGCTCTTATCAATGCATAATCATGATATCTATAGCGAACTGACTCTTCGAAAAACACGAGACTGTCCTTCCTGAATACTTTGGCATACAATTATTAATTTCTTTTAAGGCGCATGCCCAATTTTGGTTAACAGACAACTTTTCATTGAATATTGCGTCAAGGAAAATTTGCGATGGGCGATTTCTGCGATTCGCATCGTAGATCACATCGTTAAAATGTGTTATCGCAAAAAAACATGATCGCGAATTTTCGGAGATTGCATCATCGCAGAATTTAGTCATTCAGTCATTGCGTGCTACTTATGCGATGTTGCGATATGCGACATCGCATATCGGCCATCGGAGATTTCTTAAGTTTTTTCATTTAAGAGCGCTTCATAATGAATGTGATGCGATGAAGTTTGTGTCGCTTCTTCATAGTTTACTATGCTCATAAGAAAAACATTTCATTCTTTTGTTGCGATAAAGTTTTAAGGAGTTAAATACAAAAAAATTTCATCAAATGTTTATTTGGATTTTCTATTAAGGGTCCCCATTTGCTTGGTGTTGTTGCTAATATCAAACAAAGAGGGGGGTTGTTGGTTTCCACAACTGGTTGTTATGTGTATTGTGAATCCACACTCCTACCCCTACTCCTAACTTATTAACTGAACCATCAAACTCTAAATACCATGTCATTTCTTGCTTTTGGCCAGTATCAAGAGTTTCAGTCATTTTAGGATTGGGCGGACCTGAGTTTTTTATTTGAGGAATTTGTTCTTGTATACTAGTTGTACTGTTTGTTTTGACACTCTCCTGAGTATGGGTAACCAATTATTCATTCATGTTTATCTCCTGTTCTAAAGCCAAAGGCTTATTATCAGTTGGAGGAGATCTTTCATCATTAAATAAAATAAAAGAGTCCATATCAGAATGGATTGAGTAAATGGGGAGGTTTTGAGGCTTTTCATCACTACTCACCACATATTTCATCAAAGTTTCTCTGTACAGTCTCTTTGGTTGCCCAAAGACTGAAATAGTGGCATAGGACATGTCTAATTGCAAAGATCCCTAGAGTTTGGCCCCACAAGATCTTGATAACAACATGCCATACTTTGGTGGAATGTCAGCTACCACCACATCCATCAAGATTGTTTTGTTTGGGTAATGGACTAAAGAGACACACAAATCTTTGATTAGACCTAAACACTTGACCTGACTGGAATCAAATGAGAATAAATCTTTATATGGTCTTGTGATATCCAAATTTAGTTTCTCCATTACAGATTTGGGCATTAGCTTGTGTGAAGCTCCTGAATCAAACATTGCATTGTGTAAGACTTTATCATGGATATGTAGACTGACATAAAAGGGTAGGAAACCCCCATTTACTATTTTTCCATCGACTTCTAGACCAAAAAGTAACTTCGGTCTATCATCTAAGACATTAACATCATCCCTATTCTCTGGTATTTGCAGCAACCTTTTGATTTGTTGTTTGTATACATCATGTTTAGCGAGCTCAGAGAGAGGGATAGATATTTTTAACTTGGCTATTTCAGCCTCTAAATCAAATGGTTTTTCCGATTGGGTTTTAGTATTGTAACTGGCAGATTTTCCTTTTTCAACTATGTTTTCAGCAATTTTCTCTTGATTATCAGTGTAGTCCTGGAGTATTTCTATTTTGGAAGCGTTTTGAGGGGTGTTGTTTGAATTCTATTTTAAGGAAGAGGATACTAATGGCTGTTTGTATGAGGGGTGTATCTATGTTATATCTTCTACTATCACTTCCTTTGGGTTTTGGCCTTTTCCATCAGCAGGTTCTATCAAGGCAGCTTTTTCTTTTGTTTTATTTGGTTGTTTAGTATCCTTTGTTTTGACAGGTTCTGGCACATCTATGGTCCTACTTCTCAACTTGTATTGCTTTTTAACTTCATATACAGCTGCATCATAACCTTCTCTGAAGTCAAACGACTCGCCGGATTTGGTTTGAAATTGTTTAAATTCTTGGGCTTCTTGGTCATCTTGAGTTAGAAAGGCCTGTTGTTCACTATCTAGACCCATCAGGTTGATGTGGGGGTCCTCTGTTGGTTCATTAGAGGTTGAGATCTCTGCATAATTGTCTTGAAATGGGGGTCTGATATTCTGATCAGGACCAGTCCTTCCAGCATTTTGGTTCATATTTTTCTAAAATTAGGATTCTTGGCTGTATTGCTCGTTTGCCCTTCCTAGGATGATTTTCTTTCAGTGGTCTCTACCCGGTCTCCCAATCTGTCCATACCTTTGATGATTGCATCTAATTTTTGCTCAAATGTTGAAGGCTCTTCTTTGAATGTTGTTCTTCTTTTTGTTCTCGCTCGATTTCGTTTGGCAATCAAGTTTGCTTCCACACTAACAGTGATATTCTGCATGTCTGCTAAGTTTAATGGGGCTCTTTCCCTTAATTGATATGCCATGTCTGATTCAAATCCATCAGGGAATTTGATCAAGGCCAAGTCAGGTGGGGGTCTAAGGTTTTGTGGTATGGCATTGTATGGATTGTTAAACCTAGCACAATAATCTTGAACATTCTCTTGTGGACCCCTTTTTAAATTTTCATACTCAGTTAATATATGTAAAGGGTCTTTCTTCTTTTCCCATCTGTTTAAGAAGACTTGATATAGGACCACGGGATCAGCTATAGAATTTGCAGTAAGATACCTAAACCAGGTCCTTACATGACCAGTTAGACTTTGAACAAAGATCTTCATCCTTACTCCGTCATCATCAATTTCATAATTTTCAAAATAGTCCTGCATCTTCTTGGTGTGCATTTGGGCCGTATAGGAACTAGCACCATCAAAATAAGTAATCTTACTTTGATAATCCTGAGGCATAGCCCCTGGATTTGCAGGTAATTGTAAGGGAGCATATCTATTGGCCATATTTGCAGGAACAAATGGGACACCAAGAATAAGTGGAACAACTGGAACATCAGCAACAACAGTGGTACTGGGAGTAGTATTTGCAGTAAATGGAGGGGTGGAAGAGGCGCTTGGAGAGGTAGATGATAAACTTGGGGAAAGAGGGTTTGAACGAAATAAAACTTTGACAGGGGTTGGAACACAGCTTGGCAGAACTGTTTCAAGACTAGAACCAACAAAGAGTTCTTGTTGCCCTTGTTTCCTAAGGATCTTAGGAATTAGATTGGGATTTTCAAAAACATCTGGGGGATCTAGGTCAGGATTTGACCTTGTGTAACGGGTCTTTCTCTTTGGAGGTAGCTTCTGAACCTCTTTTTTGGTGTTTTCTAGGAATAGATGTGGTTTTTAGAAAGAGACTGATCAAATTTTGGAACAGTTGTTTGGAACTTAAGATTGGATAGAAATTGACTGAAGCAGCTTTTATATACTCTTGCAAATGCGAAGCACAAGCGGTTTCCAAGGCTTCCTGGCTGTCATTCAGATTTTATCTTCAGTATTAAGGAGTAGACAGCAGTTGGAAAATTAGTTCGAGTTCCCCAGCGGAGTCGCCAATTATGTTATCACTCAGGTTGTTCCCTTTGACTCCCAAGGGAATACGGCCGAGGTAACCACAAACCAATCTTTGGACTGTCGGTCCTAGCCTACCAGCAGTTAGAGAGGGCTCTCTCTTTGGGATTTAGCTTTGTTTAAAGAATTTAGGCTAGTTATAGAGTTTCTTTGTGTTTCGTTTTGAGTTTTCGTGGGATGGTTGATTTGTTCAAAGCAAAGTTGGCATGCAGAGTATAAGAGTTTCAAACCATTGGGCATGGAGTCCTGAAGTAAGGCTGCTAGTGTGCTTTCTTGGTTACAAGGGGACTATGGAGCAGGATAGCTGCACATGGAACAACATTTAGGCTAAATAACAATGGAATGAGGGCTAAGGAATGAGAGACAATTAAGAGTCTCTCTTTCAACTTAACAGAGGGAGGGTGAATGAGCTCTATCTAGGAGCAGTCAAGAATTCCTAGATAACTGTCATACATGTATGAATTAGGGGAAATATGATCCAAAAGGAATTCACATTTATATCTAATTTAGAGGAAAACATATAGAAACAACAGAAATTGAGCATAGAGTGCAATTAAGCAAAGTCTAGGCTATTCATTTTTCTTGTTATTTAGACAATGACACGATAGCGGTTAAACATATATAATGAAATAGAATGAAGAAACACTTATTGTTCCATGTAGCAGCACAAGATTTCCACAGTCACTCTCCAACCATTTAAACACAGCAAACAGTCATTCCTTCAATCTTTTCAGCAGTCTTTGATTAAAGAAAATTCTCAAATATACAGTGCGAGTCTCTCATGAAATGAATTCATCAACCAACCCCTAATACATATCTTTTACCAGTATATATAGGATTTTTACAAAATATCCCATAGGGAAATATCTAGACATTAATATATCCATCTACTTCTGACAAAATTAATAACGATTTGTGGAAAAATCGCGCAGCAATAAGTGAGGCATTTAAAGCTCTTTACTTGTTGTGGCAGGTGTCCTGTGTGTTGTTGACCCTTCGGCTCTGGCTGGCGGTGGGTGACCGCTTCCTTGAAATGTTGTCCTATAGTGCTATCCTGTGACACCTGTTCTACGCTTTTTGAATATCAGCGCGAATTTCGCCCACTGTTAATTTGAATCTTAGGGTAGCCGAGCCACATACTACAATTCCCTTATGCAGTCAATAAATAAGAAGAGATTCAAACTACTTTAAAAATTTGAAGCAGACTTTGCCACCAATCCTCAGTTGGCATTTGATGTTTTCTTAACTTGTATAATGTTTCATCAACTTCAGTGTAGGTATAATAATTCGGCCAAATTGGAAAAAGGTGTACTACCTCATGCTTTATGTAAAATAAATCCTCCAGCTTGTTATATAAACTCTGCCCTGTGGGAGGGACTGCTTCTTTTGTGCTTCGGGATGATGTTGTGATTTGATTCTATATGAAAGCACTTAGCCTGTTTGCATACTGTCCCTACTTTAATAGCCTTCCAACACTGGTAACCAAGTTGGGTAAACCTTTGATTTGTAAATTCGCAAGCCTCTGTCTAAAGGCATTTACCTCTATCTGCATTTCCTGGCACTTCCTTTTTATAGTCTGGACAAAATTCCTCATTGTCAGCACTTTCTTGACTTCTATTATAGCCTCTGTCCTGTTCTGGATGTTTAGTGCTGCCAGCTGGTCACCAGTACTAGTGTTCAAAAAGTGAATCAATCGAGTAGCTCGCTCAGGCTTATTTGCTAGCAATGTTCTGGCTTTATGAGTTTCATGCTGAGCTACAATCATCAATTCTACTTGGTCAAACATAGTTTGTATTCCTATCCATTGTTCAGCAAGAGATTGGCCAATTTTATTCCACAAAAATGTTTTTATCTCAGTCAAGGTCCTATGGAGAGTGAGGTCTTTCTCCAAGGCCTTTATCTTATTTTCCAGGGCCTTTACTTCCCTGGTTTTCTCAGCAACTATCATTTTTGACTTATCATAACTAGCCTCAATCTTGGCTAGCTTTTCTTTTGTTTCCTTCATCTCTATCATTTGCAATTCAAGAGATTTAATCTCTTTCATCATGGCGTCCATGCTAAATCTGGCCTCTTGCACTGCTGCTATTGTTGGATCTGCTGAAGTCGATGCACCTGCTGCTGAAGTTGATCCTGGGGGAGGTGCTGCTGAAGTAACTGTTGTTGAAGGAGCCGTAATTGTCGAAGCTGGTACTATTGGAGCATTTTGGGATGGTTGAGGGGCCAACTCTGGCTGTTTCCCTCGTTGATCTTCCTCCAATGCTTTCTCCATTTCCATTATCCTTTCATTCATCCTCATAAGTAGGCTTACCACATCTTCTACTTCTTGTTGTTGTGCTACTTCTGCAGTTTGAGGATGTATGGTGACTGGCAGCTTCATTTGTTTTCTTAATGTTACTAAGTCTTCCTCCTTTTTTCTAATCAAGGCCTGTGTGTCTTTGGGATCTTTGGGATCATGTCCCAACTCTATGATGATCTCCTCCAAGGATTTTATCCTATTATCCTTGGCCAATGATGAGGCCTTTTCCAGCTCTAACTGGGCAGAAGTGTTGTATAGAGAGTTCTGCAATCTGTGCGCCAAAGGAGCCTTGCTTACCAATGTAGAATACACCATTTCTCATGTCTACTTATGTAATTCAATCTGGTCTAGAGGATGTATATCTTTTGCTAGTACCTCCAGATTAGTTCTAATGTAATCTACAGCTGATTGAGGCTGCTGTGTAGTAGGCCTGAAGTGACTGAGTGTCATCTTCCTTGCTTCTATATCATAGGCTGCCATTAGCCTCTACTGATTTGTTGGTGCCATTCTCATTAATTGGTTGTAAAGCTAGAACCTTATTGGCTCGTTCCTAGCTCTAATATCTGTGAATGCCTTCTTTATGTCCGAGCTCCTTTGGGTCTACTGTTTGGAGGATGAAACCTCCCCACCTGGTTGTCTCTCTTGCTCCTGCTGAAAGGAGCTGGCCGATGTTTCCAAAATAGGAGGGATCTGCTGCTCAGAAGTCCCCTCACCCCTGATGTTTCTCATGGTCTCTTCAGTGATTTCATCCTCGGCATAGGGGTTTAGCCTCTGCCTTTTTTCTCCTTTTTGGTCCGTGAATGTCCCTGTGGGTGTCTCATCGGTTCTATCCCTCTTTTTACCTCTTTCCTCATTGTGAGGAGTTTGCAGCATAGGGATTTTAGGTGCTCCTGTTTGTGTTAAAGGGCTTTGCTCTTGACCCTTTTCTAGATTTGAGGATGGCTGCTCCTCCATTATGCTTTGTTGTTTAGAATGTTCAATTTCTTTGCCCTTTTCTGCTGATGATATGGCCTCTTTAGCAGGCTGCCTTGAAGTAGTAGTTGATGTGCTTGCTCCCACTAGTTGAGGCTGTGTGAAGGTGACCTGTGCAACATAATCCAGGTCAATTATTTTCTCAATTTCTTTCATGTCCCTCTCAAATTTTTCTTCTTTAGTGAGCTCTTCATCATCTAAGGTGCCTTCTACCCATTCTGGTTGATTTTCATATTGTCCAACATGGGGGAGTAGCCGGTGCACATATCCTGAAAGCCTATGTTTAATTCTTCTAAGGCTTATGAAGTGTTCAGGGTCATATGGTGCCCAGTAGAAGCTCTATTTCAGCATGAGTTCTTGTCCTAGCATGTTGTCTGCATCTTTCCATGCTTCTTCCCTTTTGTTGAAAACAAAGGGACCTAACTGGTGTTTGATTTTAAGTTGTGCCTTCTTGTTTTTTCCATGGAAATGGGTTAAGTCTGCATGAATGAATTGCCTGAAATATTCCAAGGCAAAAAGTCTCATAGGGGCATATCTTGGCAGCTTGTAGGGATGCAACTCACACCCATAAATTCTAATTATTGTGTGGTTTTGGTAGAAATACCAATCACCAATGTTGTAGCCTTTATAAAGGTGCAAGATCCTTTGCATTTCAACAGTAAGCCTAGTAGGAGGAGTCACCATCAACAGGCAAGTAGCAGGGTAAATGAATAGGTCAATAAACTCACAATATGTGTATGGAGAATGGTGGACTTCATGGAAAACCAAGGTCCAATAAACAATAGATCTCCTCTCTCCCTTTGGCTCTAATCTCCTGAGATGAACCTTGAAACTATCTGGGTGATAGTAGAGCAGCAAGTGGTATATATAAGAAGTGTATTTAAACAATCTTTCTCTCTCCATCATCATGAACTGTTCATGTATTTTGTTTGCTATGAATGTGGCATAGTCATACATGACAACAGGGGGCTGCCCTGGGGTGAATATGTTTAGGAGAAAGAATATAGTCTCATCCACAAATTCTCTTGTTTTGCATCCTAAGATGTATGAAATCATGTCCACCATGAGCTCACCTATTTCATTAAATGAAACCTAATGATAGGGAGGAGGATTATCATATTGGCACTCTGACTTCATAAATAGCTGACTAACTCTTGATATTTCTACGTTGGAGAGCCTTGCACCCTGATCTACCAAGAGTTTCATTGTGAGGGGAACCAGATTCCGAGGAGGCTCAAAGTTTAGCATTTCATTTATAGCTTCAGGAGTGACATAGAAGAGCACAGACCCATCTGGCCTGAGAATTTCCCTCAAAGTGGGTTCATAGTGTGTATGGCATAGGTGGATGAAATCAGGTAGCACATTGACTTCTAGAAGGTAATAGAGGGGCATGCTAGATTGCCAAATCCCCAAAATATCCCTATTATTCCTGTGATTGTGTTTGAATTGGCCCATAGCTTTGAGGTGATTAGTAAGGCCCATCATATCTCTGATCTGAAAGTCTCTGTCTGCTAGTGGTAGCCACTCTAAGTCCATATGTGGAGCATTTAAAGGAGCAATGTTCAAGGCTACTGGAGTCTCCATATCTGATAGTGCTGGTGTGGATTGCAATGTGGGTGTCAAACAGCAATAGGAAGTGAAATTTAAGCTCAGAGGATATTGACAACAGTTTGAAAACTGACTTTATTTCCCAAACCAATTTCTGTGTATTCATTTTATGATGAATAACAAATTTACAACCCTTTGTCTAGGTTCTTCACACAACATTGTTGAATTGCAAGCTCTGTGGACTAAGCACCGAGAGAAGTGGAGTTGGATTTCACCCAAAGGGGCACAAGTCTGCAAAGGGAAAGGGAAACTGAGGGTTCCCATTTTAGGAAAATAGGTTGCAATTAATCGGAATAGGGTGCTCGGCTAATTTAACTCAAAGTTTGAGCGATTCGTGGAGTTTGTGAGCGAATATAGATGAATAGAGCGTAGGAATAGCTTGTTTGCAGAGGAGACTGGTTGAAATTTGCAAGTTTGCTGTGAATTACTTGCTCAATAAGGAATGTCGAATAGGGGAGGATTGGTAGGAGTGCTAATGGAGAAAAATGTAGGTACCTTCGACAATTTTGAACAGAGAAGAGAAAAAACAGGGCTTTCGGGTGAAATGCAGATAAATACCTCTTTACAGGGCGCTGACGGCACTTGACAGGTATAGGTTGAGCTGCGGAGTGCTGCTGTAGAGCAGAATTGTAGGTTGATAGTCTGTAGAAGCTCCGGGAGTGCAAATAGCAGAAAATGCATGCACGTCGTTTATGTTAGTGTCGGTCTTGAGCCCTCCATCATGTGATCAATAACTCTTTGCATATGCATTTATAGGTGTCTCATCAGTGTCAATTTTGCATCCCACTAGGCATGCCATAACACTGAATGGAGGAGCTAGTCTTTGTTCCCTTCTTGGCTTAGCTGGATTAAGTCATACCACAATGAAATTGAGTCATACTTGTTTTTTGTTTTTGTCTTGAGGTCCTATGGTCTTAGGTCTAGGGTTTTAAGTCAAAAATCACTGCAAGGTCATGAGTCCAAACCCAGTGAGTGCCCAGCAAGCCAGAAGGAAGTATGTACATCTATTTCAAATGTTATTTTCATCAGCTACAGGTCATTTAATGCCTTGGATTTAAAAACCCTGTTTTTAAGTCCAAGGTCATGAGAAAATTTGTAAAAATAAAGAAATTTTCAGAAGTTTGCAAAAGTGCCGGCAACAACCCTGGTTCCTTCACCACAACCCCTCAGATGGTCAACCTGCAAAAGAACGGAGTCAAACGCATCAAAAGAGCTCATTTCAGGACAAAAGACTCTAAACAGTGTTAAAAAGAAAAGCAAGTTGAAAACATTAGAAAGTGGGTTCTAAAGTTAAATTTTTTTTTTAAAATGACCCTATAAAAGCTAATTTCCCTCTTTAGTCACTCTTATTGTGCAATTGAAAGTGAAAATTTCGTGCTAGAGGCAAAGAAGGCGATTTCGTGGCAATTTTCTGCAAATCCAGCGCTTGGGAAGATGCGCGACCATTCCACAGGTGTGCGCGACAACCTGGGTGGTGCGCGACCTTTTGGTGAGTTTTTCGCTGTATAAAACTACACGAGCGCGACCATTACAGTGGTGCGCGACCATTCCAGGGTGGTGCGCGACCATTCGGGTTGCCTGCACAAAAACTCACCCAAACAGTTAAACTTCTCCAAATTCTCTCAAATTTGTCAAGGTATGTCTCCTCAACGTGGTTTGTGATGGTGTTATGATTGCAAAGGAGGATTATGGTCATAATTTCATGCAATAAATCAATAGAAGATAGGTTGAATGATGGTTGTTTTGCAAGCATATGTTATGACAGTTTGTTTGTTTTTCAAGGCAATTTTCCCTTATGTCCCTCCTTTCATTTTCCCATGTTAATCACATATGTTAATATGTCATATTTATTGATCTCATTTGCAAATTAACTATACAAACCCTACCCCTAAATCCTATCAAACCCTAGTTCTTTCTAACCATACAAATCCTACCTTTTCCCATGCTACATGCTCAAACCCTACACTATTACACACAGCAAACCCTACCCCTAAATCCTATCAAACCCTAGTTCTTTCTAACCATACAAATCCTACCTTTTCCCATGCTACATGCTCAAACCCTACACTATTACACACAGCAAATTATATATGTAAATTGCACAGCAAAAGAATGAAAACAAACATAGTGAAAAGAAAAAGAAATTGATGACAGAGGCATGCACATAAAAATTATCAAAAAACAAAGCAAAAATATAACTTGCATAGCCTTATAAAAAACAAAAGAAAAATGTCATATTGCTGTAAATATCAAAGGTTAGAAGCTGTGTAAAATCATGACAAAGTTTATCAAATGTACCAGCTGCTAGCTATCAA
>APFE031508371.1:21505-112415 GCA_000404065.3 Pinus taeda | reverse complement strand
AATGGTGACCCTACCTAATGGGAAGACACTTCAAGGTAAAAATGGATCATGATAGTCTTAAATACTTCTTAGAACAAAAATTATCTTCAAAAGAGTGGAAAAAATGGGTCACAAAGATGTTGGGTTATGACTTTGAAATCATCTAAAAAAAGGGAAGAAAAATGTTGTGGCTGATGCACTCTGTAGAAAGGATGAGGATGTTGATGCATTGCTTTGCACCATTTCTATTATCCAACTAGATTGGTTAAATGAAGAGAGGGATGAATGGAAGAATGACGAAGAAGTGTGGGAACTCATTCAAAAGTTACAACAAGATCCCAGTACATCTGATACATTTAGCTAGAAAAATGATTTGTTATGGTACAAAGACCGCTTATACCTGGGTAAGAATTCCCAATTCAAACAAAATATTCTCATGGAATTGCACACTTCTCCCTTAGTAGGGCACTCAGGATTTTTATAAACTTACTGCAGGGTTAAGAAGGAATTTTTTTGGGATGGCCTTAAATCGGATATTCAAAAGTTTGTGGCGGAATGTTTGGTTTTCCAACAAAATAAAGTTGAAACAATTAAGACCCCAGGTCTATTACAACCTTTATCAGTTCCAAGCCAACATTGGGAGGAGGTTTCAATGGATTTTATCATAGGTTTACCCAAGTCTGAAGGAAGGAGTGTCATCATGGTCGTATTTGACAAACTTACCAAGTATGCACACTTTTCTGCATTATCTCATCCATTTAAAGCCAGTACATTTTCTAATGCATTTATGGAAACAATTCAAAAGCTACATGGAAACCCAAAGATTATTGTAAGAGACAGAGATCCCATTTTCACTAGAAATATTTGGACGTAATTATTTTCTTGTCTTGGTACTCAGTTAGCTCATAGCTCATCTTATCATCCTCAATCTGATGGGGAACCTGAGATAGTAAACAAATGTTTGGAAGGATATCTGCATTGCTTTCTCTCTAATAAATAGACACAATGGGTGAAATGGTTTCCCCTAGCTGAATGTTTTTATAACACTTCCTTCCATACTGCAGCAAAAATGACCCCATTTATGGTGCTTTATGGATATCATCCACCATCCATCACTTCATATTTGAGAGAAAATTATAATGTTCAAGAAGTGGAAGATCACATTGAGCATCAACAACAATTTCTCCAACTCTTAAAGGATAACCTCACTTTAGCACATAATACAATGAAACAACAGGAAGTTCAACATCACAACGAAAGAGTGTTTGATGTAGGTGACTAGGTATGTCTATGGCTACAACCATATAAACAAATGTCCCTCAAGCAAGCTAAGAAGGATAATAAATTATCACCAAAGTATTATGGTCTATACAAGGTGTTGCAAAAGATTGGTAATATGGCATACAAATTGGAGCTTCCCACAGCTTCCTGAGTGCACCCCATTTTCCATGTTTCATGTTTGAAGAAGGTTATAGTTGAAAAGCTCCCAGTTCAAACAATATTGGTAGAACTTGAAGAGGAAGGAAAAATCATATTGGAACCTAAAGTAGTCACAGAAACAAGAAATCGACAGCTATGAAATTGATCAATTTTAGAGTATCTCATGAAGTGGAAGAACTTACCCGTTAAAGATTCCACATGGGAGGAAGAGAATTTTATACGGAAGCATCAAGAACTACTCAATTGTTGAGGACAACACTTTTTTGAAGGAGAGGGGCATCTTAGGTCTCTATAATACTAGTGATTCCCCCATTACTATTGTTAGTGTAGCCCTTATTATTATTATTGTGCCCCTATTGTCCCCATATTATTATTAGTGTGCCCCATAGAAGCTCACTATTGTTATTGTTGTGCCCTTATATTATTATTGTTATGTCAGCTTTGATTATAATGTGACCCCTTAGACTCCTATATATAGAAAGAAGGTTTAGTAATTTGTATCATCCAAGATTTGTTCATTTGTGTAATGTAAAGCAGGTTTCCCCCTCGAAGAGGCTGATTTCTAAGGCGTTGATATTTATTTTCTATCTTTTGGTGAGCTGGTTTCATAACACTAAATTTCTTAATCTTCTGAAATCATCACACCTATTAAGAGGAAAGTAGTGATCATCGCTATTGTAATCATTAAACCCATGATATCATCGCGACTGTCATTGTAAAAAATGCGATGGTCGAGAAAAATAAAAAAGAAACTCAAAATCTTCAAGAAAAGCTCAAATCAACAACCTTCAAACATCTACCAGAAAGTGACACTAACTACAGACAAGCAATGAAGTCTAAAAATGAATGGTTGATCAAACTTTTCAAAAAGACAAGGTGGAGAAAGGGAAGGAAAGGGTCATAGGCTCCCCAGTGGAGTTGCCATTTTGTTGACAAGGTTAATCCTCTGTGCGGACATAGATGATCCCTCTAACCCAATGAGTGGGTCTAGCAGCTGAATTGACAATCAACTAGACATCTTCCTAGGTTATAATTGAAAAGTAGAACGAGAGAGATGACCTACCTCATTTTGATGCTATTCTGATTTCCTTTGTTGAGGGCCTTGAACCGCTTGTGTCACGGACTTGTTCCTACTTCTTTCAGCACTTATGTACCTACACAAGTGATCAAGAGACAACAAAGCATGCCAAAACCAATAGCAAATCCAATAAAAGCCTACTTAACTAATCGAGGAATGCCAAGCTAATACATACATGAACATATATATTTTGGGAAGATGAACCAATAGTTGTATATTATTTAAGGAATAAACATAAGCTTACAACCATAACCTTGATGTTGAAATTCTCTCCTTGAGTGGAAATCCATGTCCAAGCCAAGAAAATCTCCAAACAATCCTTCTCCAAGTCTAATGAATAGCCTCTAGGCACAAGCTCAGCATAGGGGTGCAAATGGACATAGACCAACTGTTTGGGAATGGAAGAAGAGGAATTTATAGGCTGGGAGAGGGAGTTAGGACTTCTCCAAAGATGGGATTATGCCCACATCTCAAGGAGGTAGCTCATAGAGATAAGACACAGAGGTAAAAATGGGAAGATTTGACCTCATCTATGCGAAACCACCTCCAGTTCGCCACTCTTGAAGCTTATAGATCATGAGGGTTCTCATCTCATTTGGGAAAATTACCTTTTCGAGATCATCGTAGGTATGTAAGGGAAAAGAGTGATGCCATCGCAGGTCATACATAGTGCAATAGGTGACCATCATTGTTTTAAGCCTCATAAGAGAGATGACTCTCATTTTAGGGTGCTATTTCTTCAGGGAAAGATCTAGACATTTTCCAAATGAAGTCTTAGGAGGGATCTGAGCTGTATATATGGATGCCTATACTGTATAATGGTCACATTTTAGGAACTTCATGCTATGTCATAGGGAAGTGTAGGAGGTGTGACAAAATATTGTGTAACATTGGGTACCTATTCCGGAAAGTGATCTTGTTCAGCGCCCGATAGTCAATAGAGAGCCTCCAGGTCACATCTTTCTTTTGTACCAATAAAATCAGGCTCCCACAAGGTGATGATATTGACCTAACATGCCATTTTTGCAATAGTTCCTGAATCTGCCTCTTGATCTCATCATTCTCCATAACAGAGCATCGATAGATCGGTCCATTGGACAATGATGCACCCAAGGTTAGATCAATGGAGTGCTTGAACTAACAGTGAAGAGGTACCCCTATGGGTGAGGCAAAAATATCCCTATATTCATCCACGACCTTATCCATATGTTGTTATTGTGCAGAGGAGCCCTACCTAGAAGATGTGGCCACAACCTTCTTCTTGCCCTGGGGGCGAATCATAAGGAAAATGAATTTCCTGGTCTCAGAAATGATCTTACTGCATTTCTTTGCAGTGATCAAAGAGATGGCAACAGGCGAGGCTACCTCGGGTATCTTTTACAACTTATTATCCAAAGTGATAATCACAAAGTGAGGTATAGACTCATATACATCATGTTGCTTCTGCAAGTATGGTTGTCCTCACAGTACATCATAAACATCAAGAGGAGCAATGTCACATAGTACCTCATCTATCAAGGGCTTGATGTTGTAGGGAAGGCAGCACTGTTGGCTGACACGAAGATCTTGTCCTTGGTGAAGCCCCCCGATGGTGTATGATTGTGGATGTATTGTAGTCTTTAGGCCCAGCCACTTCACAAACTCTATTAAAATGAGGTTCTTTTAGCTCCCGCTATCGACAATGAACTGCAACGTAGAACCCTTCAGCCACATCTGTGAGTGGAAGAGGCATTCCGCCTCCTATGGATCTTTAGCCTCAATCTTCTGGATCAGGTTATGATTCAGAGTCAAAATCTATGTCTAATTCAAAAACCTTTAGCTTAGCCACCAGTGACTTCTTGGCCTGACACTCACTTGTATTGTGAGTGGAGCTCTTATGGAACTTACACCATTTTCCTGTGTCCTTCTTTGTCTTCGTGGTGTTGTTCTTTGATTGCGGATTCGGAGGGCTGTCTTGGATAGCCCCAAATTGGCTTGGTACTTTGTTTTGTGGTTTGGGGGTGCATTTTCCTTGCTTTGGATTTACAAATCCAAAGACCTGCTTCTTCTCTTTAAATTTCTTCTCAATCTTGATAGCGTACTGATTTGTTATGCCAAGCTAGGAGATGTCCATGAACTCCATCTCATCCTAGATGTACTTGTGTAGACAGTCATGGTACTTGAGCACCAAATGTCCCTCAGTATCCTTGATACCTAACTTCATGCGAAGGGTAAGGAAAATATTTGTGAACTCTGGCACATCTTGGTCCCTTTCCCACCACATCGTGGTCCACTTTATGTATTTGTCTTCATACTTCCCGACAGGGTAATATTGTTCCTTGATGGCAGCTCAAAAATAATTCCAAGTGGGGGTGGCTGAAAACAATGAGGGTTCACTCTCGTCCTTTTATTGATAGTAGGTTTCCCACAAGTCATTGACGTGTGGGGCGGCTTTGAGAAGTGCAAAAGTAATCTTTTCCCGATTGGAAAAGTCATGAACTGAAAAATATCCTTCCAACAGATTTAACCATTTATCTATGTCATCTACATCTATCAGGCCTTTGAATATGGTAATATCAAAGTTAACGTGTACCTTAGAAGGAGTGGCACCTCGAGAGTGGCTACTAGATGAAGATGCATCGTCTATGGTGGGTAGTCGTCGAAGGATCTGGGAAATGTTATCCATCATCGCATCCCTCTGTCGCTCGAGGGATTCCTCAAGCAACATTTTGAAAGGATCTCCTGCCCCCTCATCTTTCTTTTCTTCCACCATGGGAGGTTGTCAAGTTTTGTGAGGCTGAGCTTACAAGGGGTCAACCAGATCAAGCCCTAACTCCTTATACCCTGACCTCATTGGGGACATGCAAAGAAAGCCAGAGAAAGAGCAGACTGCTCTGATACTGTTGATCTCAATTATTTGAAATTAAATAGGAATGGAACAACTTATAGATATAATCATAAACACAGAGATGTAGTATAAAAACATTTCATTTCATTAATAGAAAAATACTGAACTATGCTTACAAACATAATGCAAATAAGATAGCTCGAGTGATGGTAGCTTATCTCTAAGAAGAGATGTGGCAGCTAGATGCCTTTGAACTATGTGACAATGAGGCTCAAGGGCCTACTTATTATTGGAAAACATGAGACAAACATAGAAAACTAAAACCCTAACCCCAAGATGTAACACCAAGGGTTTGTGGGCCCCATTGGGGTTAGTTGGGCAACCAACTTCCCGGGTTCATAACTTGGTCATATTATCTCCATTTGGCACGTACAATACCTTGTTGGAAAGGTCTCACCAAGTACTATACATTTTTTTAAAAGCCCCTACCTATGGGAATGGGCTTGCCATGGACCCCAAAAAAACGTCGTTTAGGGGGTCAAAATTGCTCTGAAAGTTCAGGACCCGAGAAACTGCTAAAAATAGTAAATCCTAAAATGAACAATGAAACAAATGAAACTAACTGGGAGCTCTATGTGGAAAAGGTGGATGGACACCAATATCCACTTCGATCATTGAAGCTCCTTCATCCACAATGGTTTGATGGTTTTACTTATTTTGAACAACAACTTGAATAATGAAATCCAAATGCACAGGAAGTCTAGGCATATGAATCTCATGATTAAAGACTATAAGGTTAGAATCTGAAAGATCAATAGCTCCAATTGCGGCAAGTAAATCCTTCTTCTATGAGGGAAAATTTTGCAACACCTCGAGGGTTGACATAGTTCAAGGAGCTTGAGCTAGATCCTCAACTATGTTATAATTTTGTGTAGCTATCGCATGAGAGTTGAACACAGACTTATGAATAACACCTTTGGGAGGTTTAAGTGTTAATTCGGTAGGAATCACATTTGTAGTAGGATCTGAAGCAGATGAGGTAGAATTGGCAGGTTGATTAGTAGCCTGACCAGTAAAGGAATTCGAATTAATATAGTCCTTATTCCTTGTTGCTACCATAACATCATTTTTCAACTTGGTTGAGGAAAGCATCATAATCGAGGAAGAGGACGCAGGATCTCGAGCAACCATGTTGTCTCCTGATTAGGAAAGGGACCTGTCAACACATTAGGTGTGGCAGATGATTTAAGGAATTGATTTACTTTTGCCCGATGTGGACAGTCACAAGTGTAATTCTCCTCATTACAAATTAAACAAGGATAACAAGGTTTTCATTTTTATTTAGAAGACTAGTTATTTTGTTTGTCCTATGGAGGAATACCTTTCTTCTTTTTTCCTTTTCATTTATTCTTACTTCCTAGTTGTTGAGATTTTCCTTTTGTGGATTGGATGACATTGATCTCAGACGTAGAAGTTGTAGGAGTGGTAAAGATGGGTTTTTGGCAGTCATAACAAGAATTGAACCAAATGTTTTACTCATTGATTTCTAGCTAGCATAACCAATCACACCATCAACAACATGTGATTCTTTACTGGGGGATTGTGGAATAGTATTTGAAGGTCACAAAACATTTGGTATTTTATCATAGAGCATGATTGATTTGGTATAAATAAGATCAAGATATTGGGTATGAGAAATTACTTTTCTTTTGGACCCAACTTCACCTTTAGCAACATCTTTTGTTATGGTTAATAACAGAGACTTAATAAACCATTCACCTAACAATTGGTCAAGAACGAAGGTTTCGACCAAACAATGGCGATGCCGCCACTCATGAATACGGTGAGAAATATGAGTGGAATTAAATTGTTTGAAGGAATTCAAAAGTTCAGTTTCGCTCTCATAGTGAATGGGAAACTGAAAATGAGTTAAGAGAATGGTTCCTAAGGCACTGAAATTATTGAATGAGGCTCATGGAAATTCAATATACCAATTTGTTATCATACCAGTAAGTGTCTACTAGAAAAGACGTAGATGAATAGAGTCATCATTTAAAGAGTTCGAAGAAAACCATAAATGATACGTCATCACATGGGTAGATGGGTCTTCTATAGGATTTCCATTGAAATTTTGGATATCACTGGGCAAATTCATAGGAATAATCAGCGAGTAGGGAGAGTGACAAATGGGAGCATTTGTAAGTCAAGTGAGATATGGAAATTAAAGGGTTTCCACAAATGGAAATTGTCAATTAAAGCCCGGCGGAGGGTATCTTGGGTAAGATGGGATGACTTGAGAAATAGGTATTTGTGCCCCTGGATAGAGAGGATTATGATAACCTGGATAAACATAACCTTGCTATCCAGTTCCAGAATAACCTTGCAAAAGTTGGAATGGTTGAGTTTGCATTTGCTGACCTTAGTAAGGCATTTGAGGAATACCTTAATGTGGTTGTCTTATGGGATTTTGCATCATCCCTATGTAAGGTGGGTTAAGTTGTGCCTGTGTCATGCCATATATAGGTTGACCCATTTGGATTTGATTAATAGCCTGACCAAGCAGCGGAGGTTGTAAGGTACCTTGAAGAGGTTGAGTAAGTGGGACTTGGGAGGCCCAAGATACTAGTGGAAGAGGTTGAGTTAGAGATATAATCTGTAAAGGTTGACTTACATGAACTTGAGCTTGAACAGGTTGAGACATATGTTGAAAAATAAGAATATGAGATGTAGGTGGAATGGGTTGAGAAGTTTGAACTTCATTCACAACCAAGCCAAGTTGTACATGGAAGGTAGGGTGCTAAGAATTGGAATCCATTCCTAGATATGGAAGACTCAAATGAGGTTGAGCACTAGCTTGCGTATTTGATTAGGGGATCGAAACATTCTAACAATAGGTTTCCCCCTTGTGGAAAGAGGATGGGAATATGGAGGAAACTACCCCCAAGGAGGAGGGTACCTAGTATAAGGTGGATTAAGTTGTTGTAGGTGTCCACACACACTAACATAAGGACCAGATTGTTTCTCTTCTGAGGGTTGAGATGTACGAGGAAGAGTAGACTGTGTAGCGCTCATCAAAGAAGTGCTAGATGGAATTTTAGAAGGGGATGACATGGGAGAAGTCCATGGACTAGATGTTTCACCAGAAAAGGTACCAAATAACAATTGGTAACCAAGTGAGATGAATGAGCCACCTTATAAATGTGTCTTTGGTGATGTTGCAAACATAAAAGAGGTTTCAACACTGGTTGTCTCAGTCATAGTAGCAAATGTGGGTTGAGAAATCATAGCGAGATTTAGTCATGGTTAAATTTACCAAAGAGGATTGCTAAGGGAAACTCAAGGGTGAGTTGAAAGGAGATGAATCAGATAAAGGAGCTTGTGACAGAGTATGTGGGGGAGGAAAAAGATGGGCCTGATAAAGATGATATCCTCTCATATGGATAGGAGAGGAGGGTCAAGGCGCTTCTTGAGTAATCTCCTCAATACTCAACAAACCAAGTGGAATTTCTTCACTGTCGGGACTGAGATGCATAGGTTGTGGTAAAGTTAAAGACAAAGAAAGAGAAGAGGAAGGTCCTAAAGTAACATGTGTAGTTAACTGAGGTGCCTTGGGTTGCATAACGTCAGGTTGTAATGTTTTTGATTTAGGATACTCATGTTCAATAATCCCAGGTAATAAAATCTTAGGTTCTTCTATTTTGACTGTGTCAAACTCACCTACTAAGTGGGAATTCACGTTGGGTTCAACACTCACAGGAAGAGATAATTTTGGTTGGCTCATTTCAGATGTAGGTCTAGAAGGAGTAGCTTTCGAGATACCAAATTCGGTAGTTTTCATCTTTTTATTCTTCTGACGGAATCTAGTAGTTGCCTCGAGTGGAAGAGGAGGAGACATTTGAATCCTACATGAACTATGAGGTTGAGGAGGTTGTTCTTTCACAATAGTTTAATAAATTTTAAAATTAACAACAAAAATAAATAAAAAGGGGTAACTAGGCAAAAGGGTTTACCAAGCAACTGTGAACTATGATATACCACCTTGGAGAAGCAAGGATTTACTTATGGGAAATATCATTGAATGTTTTGTTTGGTGTATCACTGTGTACAAGGTGGCTAACTTGGTTACCTAAGGTGAGGATAGCAACCTAGTGTAGACTTCCAAAATATACCTGAAGGTACATGGAAACACAGTCTATGTTAGTGTTTTCTAATGTGTAACCATGTGATGAGAGCATTCCCATATACTTTTGATGTGTGTAGCACCATATAATATACCCGAAGGTATGTAGAGAACGATCTTATACACTTTATATACGACGACCAAGATATCACCCTAAAATGCAACACTGGAAAAAGATGACAACTCCTATGTTTATAAACGTCGGAACACATATCTAGCTTAGACCTCTATATGTTTGCATTAATGTTTCAAATGATCCTTAAGATTAATTCAATAAATTTTAAAATTTATCTTGGATTAGGTTTCAGTTTTCAAGGCTCGTGATGAATATCACCTTAATATTGTAAAGATGCAATCTAGCATGATAAAGTGGAAACTTTTCTTTTCAATGAAAATCTATTTACATGAGGGAAGAAACAAAGAGTAATGAAACACACAAAATGAAACATACAAAATTTATTAAGAAAATCCCCCCTAATGTAACTGTTCCAATTTCCAATTTCACACACAACACGCAATGCAATGCAAAATGAAAAATGATGGGATTTTTCTTTTCGATCCTCTTAATCCTCAAATGCTTGTTAAATCATTGATAAGAGAAACCACACAGAATGATGAATGCAATATCAATTTCTTCAAGTGATCAATGATCAAGTAAAAGTTTGCAAATCACCTAAATGAAAAGAACAAAGCAAAATCCAAACAAATTCTTATTAAAGGCTATTAAAACCAAAAGCAAAATAAGCGAATTCTTTTTAGAGGAAAGGACACACTCATAGATAGAAGGAAAACAAGTTGGACTAAAGAAAATCAAAGAGCATGGCAAGAAAATCAATTTTTTTCATCTTATAGGGATCAGGGCAGGTGGAAAATAGGCACCAGTGCTTTGCAGCGCAGGTGTAGAGAAGGAGATGGTGCACTGAAGTGCTCTGTCTCCATACCAAGTGGTGCACTGAGGCAAATTCGACCAAAATATGACAAAAAAAATTCAAACCAAGCTCAGAGAAGGGTTTTCCTAGGGTAAATCAAGGTATGAGTGAATTAATCAAGGTTGGTTTAAGAGGTGAAAAGCGTGATAAGGTCAAGGAAACCACTAAGGGAAGAAATTGATCCCTAGTGTGGTCACTAATTTATTATGTGGAATTTATGATTGTGAACAAAGGTGAATTTTGTAGACCTAGTGAACCAGTCTAGAACAAAAAAAAAGACAAAAAATAGAGAGTTTTCCTTAGAGAATTTAGAGAATGCGAAATATGCCTACCTCAAATATGTGGAAAATATTTCCTTTCCTCCTCACTTGCAAGATTTAATTGTAGTTCAATTTCTATAATTATAACCTGCCCACACGACTAAAATAAGAAAACGATCCACAAAAACCAAGTAGCATAATATAACATCTCTATTCAATGAATCAACAAGGCATTGAAATATATGAGTGCAAACATAACACGACTAATACAAAAAAACATGATACTCTTTGTTTTAACATAAATAAGAGAGGGTTTACAAACATAAATAGTAGTTGATCTTATATATGTCTCCCCAGGTTGAGTTGTCCTTCCTTGTCACAAAGCACACCTCAACATCAACCCTAGTGCATGAACTTCATGACTCCTTTAGGTTCAAGGCAATAGCATAAGGGAACAATCAATCTCCAAAAGCCAACCTTGATGGCAGTAATTTTGTAGGAAAATGATAGTAGTTTAGGATTTGCAATTATGGGCTTGAGATTCATGGATGAGCTCAAGGGATAAGGGATGAAGTCTTTGATGAGCCTCGGTATTGCAATAAGAATGCTGCAACTCCCAAGGCTATCAACATTAATTATCAACCCGGGGTTTGTACAAACTTAAGAGGTATCGACACTATATGTGCAACATACAATGCATCCTTCCTTTCTTGTCATGATGTAATGGAGTGCATGTACTGAAATCAAATCCTTAACTAATTGTAGAAAATGAAATGCTCGAAATGGAAACCTTAACCTATTGCAATAAAGAAAGTACAAGGAAAGAAACCTATTCTAATTGCATAAAGTAAATATCATATAATAAATTTTAACCATTACAATTCAAATATTTTAGATCCATTAACAGAGTTCATTGGATGTAGCAATCAAGAAAATCATCATTGTATTATCCAATTCATAAATCTGTCCATTAACCCAAATCGCTGAAATGTTTTGCATGGGTAAAGTGGCAAGTCATAAGTGGTCTTTAGTCTTACATAATCATTTATTTAGAGCCTATGGGTGTTTATTCAACTCTAAGGGACACTAACGAAGCTTCTTGAGTGAATTTGGGCAAGTATATGCATGTTGGAAGGCTACTACAGGGTTTCCTGTAGTAGTACTATAGGAAACAATAGATTTGCTATAGGGAGTTATAATTCACTGAATTACCAACCAAATAAAATCCAAATTAGATGGGAATTTTTTATTTATTTATTAATATGTCGTAGGTCTCCATTCCAAGTTGAATCACTCAAAAATACCTTTGTTAACCCATGCCAAAAAATGGCAAAAATTACTAGTCTAAAATCTAGAAATTCGAGAACTAGTGAGCTAGCAAATCTATCAAATGCATAACCTAATCAAGTGGAAATGAAATGGGATAATTTTTTTATTAAATAGAATGTATTTTTTATATAATTCATGTGGAATCAACTTGATTGAACCTCGTTAGCATGCTCTAAAAAATAGAAAAAATTTACTATTATTTGCCATAAAAGACTTCTAGAAATCTAGATTTGGGAATAAGCAAACTAATCCAAGTAGATCAATGATTACTATGACCTTCCAAATATGTTACAAGGATTAAATTATGCTTGTGATCTTGTAAAAGAACTTACTTCAACCATTTAACCCAATCCTACAACAAGAAATCATTAACACTAAATGCAGAAATAGAAAAAAACAAGAACAAGAGATGCATGCGAATAAGAACTGAAAAGAAGAAAAGTAAATGATACAAAAGGGATTTGATGCTCCTATGATGGACAAGACCAAGGAAAATGAGATTCCTATGAAGGAGACAAAGATTTAGAAGTTGAACATGTCACTAGGCTTCATTATTTCCATCAATACAATTACATCCCTGCAGAAAATGAAAGTGGAGCTACAAAAATATGAGTTCTCTCCACAAGAAGGCTAATAAAAATCCACCCCTAGAGGTAAACTCGACTTGGTACTTATAAAAAATTATTAGGAAGAATTCCCCATGAAAGGAGGAATCTTTCCCCACCAAAATCTCTTGATTATTGGATTTGGTTCCCAATACTAGGAATCTACATTAAATGGCAGGGACCACATTCCTAGATCTTCTCAATCATTGGAGCTCCACAATCTATGCCATAATTCCATAATATCTTGTTGATTTATTATTTAATATTGATCCTCCTATAGTAGGGATAAATTCCTAAAATTATCTCCTTCTCCAATTCTTCATAATCTGTCCACTACTCTCACAATATTCCACAAAAATAAATAATATTAGGCACAAATATGAAATTATCCATAAAATTTCCTAATGAACATATTAAAGTTAAAAATAAATTATCTAATGTAAAAATAGAGCTTTAATGTTCAAAAGTATGGTCAATTGGGCCTTAATTTTTGTCTAATTTAGAGGCCCATCATACCCCCCTGCTGAAAGTGTTGCTCATCCTCTGAGCAACTTAGTGACCTCATTGTGCCTCATTCATGGCCCTGGTGGCCTCTTTCTTGTGCATTCCTCAGTCCTTTCACTTAAGAATCTTGGTTGTAAGTTTTGCAAGGATAAGCCCAAAAATGTAGTTGTTCTTTTCATGATTGTTTAACAGTGTTTCAAGCAAAAAAACACAACTTTCCTCTTTGCAAGTGAAGTTTGTTGGCTTGTAGATCCATTTCACTCATATCCTCTCCCTTGAAATCTTCATTCCATTTTCATTCATTTTTCCAAAATTGTTTGTGCATAGAAAAAATCATAGTGTTTCTTGAGACCATTAGCTTGCCTTCTTCCCCTTATTCAAGATGGGTTCTTGAATATTTTTCAGTTTGGCAAGGTCTTCCACATCCTTTTCCACCCTTTTGCTACCTTTTTCACCATTTTGACACCTTTGAAACCTTCAAAATGCCTTTAGATGAGAACTATGACATCTTGTAGTAATTTTGTTGTTTCTTGTAGTACTACTACAGGAAACCCTGTAGTGGTTCCTGTATTACTACAGGAAACCTTGTAGCAGTTCCTGTAGTACTAAAAGAAACCTTGTTTAAACCTTTTTGAGTAGAAATGATAGTCTGAGCCTAGGGTAGTCCCTCAACTTGACTTCCATGCCTTTCTCTCATTTCTATAACATCTTTTAGGCCTTGGACAAAAGCTATAAAGACATTAGAGACCTCTTGGAAATCCTCTTTTCATCACTGAAGTTTGAGTTCTATTTTGATGGTGAATTCCTCCTTTCCTTTTTTTGCTTTCTTCTTCTCTTTTGTGGCCTAGATGATTTCCTAATGGCCTTAGATTTCTCTGTTTTCATTAGGTCTCTATTAGGCACTGCCATTTTAGGTTTTAGCATAATTTTTTCCTTTCTTCCTTCTTGTAGCAACATTCTATCTTCCTGTAGCAGTCATTCCTTCTTCCTTCAGGGTCTTCTAACTGTATGGGAGTGATGAGAAATGATGTAGAGGAGTTGGAGGATGATTCTAGGGCTCAGAGGGAGTAGTGTAGGTTTGTTAAAATGGAGAGGATGCTTTGTTTATCTTTTCAAGAAATTTTCAGGGTGGGACAAAGTGTAGGTTTTGTTCTTGAAAAATATTAATATTTTTCTTATGAAATGGGACGGATGGGTGATGGGTAGATAGTGGATATGAAGTGGATGGAGGGCTTGGAGTGCTTTGGTGACTTTGCCTTTGCACAAATTTCCTCTTTTAACTATTATCCCCATTCCTAAAAATCATCACACTTCATAATTTGGCTTTTCCACATTGCATGAGTGAAGGAGTGAACTACAATTAACTATTTGAAGGTGCATGAGGCTACTGACCCATCCTTAGCTTATAAAACCTCATCTATCATGCATTGACAACAAATTTCTACCTGTAATATGCTCAAGAGAATAGATCAAGAATATTGCATACATGTACCTACTGATGGTTGTTGGAGAGACATGCATCCTACTACTGAGTTGATGATTGATCCATGGTATTCTGGAGGTGATAATTTCCTTTGTTTTCTTCCGCAAAGGTCTTCATAGCTTGGTGATTCTAAACCTTTGTCTTCCAATTACCATGAGAAAGCTATCATAGCCAAATCCAGCCTTCTTGGAGTGATGGGTTTGTCCATGGGTGATGTTCACATTCCCTATACCTTATTCCACCATTAGACACCTTTCCCACGCTTCATTCTTCCTTTCCTACCATCTCCTAATCTTTCAGCTTGTTTCCTATAGTAAAACAAGGCATCCTGTAGTAGAACTAGGACATTTTGTAGTAGTACTACAGGAAACAACACATTTGCCTTGTTTTATCCATATCTCCCAAACGGTAGAATGGATTGACCTGAAAATTTTCTGAGCATGTTTTCATCATCCTTATGAACCTCCCCATAAAACAAAATTGGCGAATGGATGCACCAATCTTGAGAAAACTTAAAAATGGTTGAAGTGGATGGAGGTTGATTTCTTGGAAACCATGCACTGGAATTTTCTAAAATTTCTTAGACAAGTTACCATTTTCCATATGCATCTCCCCACGAAACAAATTTTTAAATGGATGCATGAATACCGAGAAAATTCAAAAATGGTTGTAGGTGATGGAGGTCGATTTCTCGAAAACGGTACAATAGTATTTGTTGAGATCTCTTGAGCATATTACCATCATCCATATGGATATCCACCTAAAACATATTGGAAAATGGATGCATGGTTTACAATATATGATAAAAATAAATTTATGCTCTATGTATTTATGTTTCCTATAGTAAAACAGAGCTTTCTTGTAGTATTTCAGGACAACAAGGAAAATGAGTTGTAAAATCTTGGCAATGATGAGTGGATGGTGGAAATAGATGAGGGTGATGGATTTGCATGGCCTTGGTCCTTCTTGAGCATATGAGCAAAGGAGGAGAAAGTCCAAGTTTGACTTCCTTTGACTAGAATTTTGACCAATTTTTCTTTTCTTTGGTGCCAACTTGTTTTTGTTGCTTGCAGATGTTGGAGAGAAACTACATTCATTAGAGAGATACATGGAGTGAAGATTTTTTTATTTTTTCCTTCTTTCTTCTTCTAGGCCTACTAATCGCCTCAATGAGCTTTTCAACTCATAGGTCACGTAGGCACCTCAAAGGAGGTTTTCACCTAAGATCTTTTATTTTTCTCCTTTTTTTACTTTTTCCTAACCCATTGACTGCCTCATGGAGGTTTCCAATCAATGAGCTAATATCAGGCGCGTCAAAGGAGGTTTTCACCTAAGATTTTATTTTTTCTCTTATTTTTCATTTTTTTATTTCTTTTCCTATCCTACTCTAATTGAAAAAACAAAACCATTTTCAAGTGTAGGAATACTTCCAATGGAGCCACTTGCATAATTGGATGAAATCTAAAATCATGTGTAGGCTCAAAACATATTCTTTGACACATGTACCTAAATATAAGAGACCAAATGCTTTGACTTTGATGATACCAAGCATCGTTGAAAAAGAGAGTATTGCTGCAACTTAGTGACTGTCTGGAACCATATTGCAATATAGTTGTGATGCCCCTGGTCCACTTGTTTATATGGATCATCTTGGATGTCTTTTGCTTCCATGAAATTCGGATCTTCTTCTTTTAGCTGATTATTCTCTTGAACACATAGATGATCTGATGGTAAATATGAGGGCACTTTCCCAATCTCTTATTCTGATGTCAGCTCTTTGTCAAGTGTAGCCCATCATTTTTTGGTCTTCTCACTTGAATCTTCTTTTTTTGCATGTTGTCCTTCGACGATATCAAGAGAATCTATTTTTTGTGATACTCTTCCTGAGCTAAGATGAATACCATTTAGATCAAGAAGAGATGTTTGGAAGTGTTGTACCTCAACATTGTAAGTGGGCTGAGCTACTTCATTGTGTGGGTTCATAAATGATGGTACATGTAGTTGAGTGGGAGTGGATAATTGAGATGGATGTGGTTGAGGTTGTGGTTGTGGTGGAGGTGGATGGTAGGGATAACATGGAGTTGGGTATGGAGATTATTGAGGAAAATATTAAGGATATTGTGGATGGCTTCTGTAAGTTCCTTGTCAACCTTGTTGCCAAGATTGGTTTTGGGGTTGAGATGGCCAATGTTGCCAAGGAAAGGGTGTGTTCCAATTTCTTTGAGGTGGATATGCATCTCCTTGAAATTGTGAATTTGGCTCCTGCATCATACTAGGTTGACTAGGTTTCCCTGGTCATCTTGGAGCTACATAACATAGCTACTTTGGTGATTGACTTGTTCCATTGTCCTCTTGGTAAACTTCCTTAAACCTTGGTAATGATGGAAAATATTTAACATTATGTGATTCTGCATGGACAACACAAATATCAACATCTTATTTTTGTTCATCGTGTATTCTTAACATTTCTACTTGTTCACTTAGATTTCTAATAATTTATGTTTTAAAGTTATCAAGCAAATTTCCAAGTTTAGCTTGACTTACCGATCTTGATGTTGATTGACTTACTCTTGCCCTTCCTCTTGATATGTGTTTGTATGTTTCACAAATTTCTTCAAACTATAATTGGTATACATCACCTTTACTCATGAGATCAAGATTATCAATCCACTCATCCTAATTGTTCTAAGTAATAGGGTTTTTAGTGTGTTAGATCCTAGATGATGTAATTTTCCCCTCTTAACATTGTACATGAACCTCTCTATTAAATCCTCAAGGCTCTCATCTTATTTTTTATTCTTTCTAAATATTTCTTCTTTAAGATCATGATCTTTATATTTTTCTAGAAATATCTTTTGCATATGATTCCATGATATTATTGAATTAGTACCTAAACTCATGAACCGTTTAAGAGATTTATCCTTCAATGTTACCATAAACAATCTCAATTTTTGAGTGTTTAATAAGTAACCATAAGATCTACAAAGGATTTCAAATTCAAAGAGATAGGTTTTTGGATCCTCTAACCTTAGACCATGAAATTTGGAAGAAAAGATGGAGGGATGTTCTTCATATGCACATTGATATCAGTGTCTTGAATGGGAAATCCAAGAGTATCTTCCTCATTTTCATCATCTCCATCCATTTCTTCTACCTTATTTTCCATCTCTTCTTCTTTTACTTGCAAAAGTGAATGGTGATGTGGCTCTTACTACACCACATGATCAAATGAGGGGTGGGTTGGTGTTGGAGAATTTTCTTTGTTTTTATGATTGAGTGAAAAAACTAATGCAATGCACTTTTTTATTTTTAAAATGAAATATGCCTAATGAAAATATTTGTTTTTTTGCAGAAATTAAAAGAAATGAATCAACTAAGGAAGAAAACAATGCATACTTTGACACCTCCCCGACAACAGTGTCAAAAAGTGATGAACCTTGGTATTGCAACAAGAATGTTGCAACTCCCAAGACTACCAACTTTAATTATCAACCCAGGGTTCACAAAAAATTAAGAGGTATCGACACTAGCATATAATGAATCCTTCCTTTTCTGCCATGATGCAATGGGGTGCATGTACTAAAATCAAATCCTAAACTAATTGCAGAAAATGAAATGCTCGAAATGGAAACCTTAACCTATTGCAAGAAAAAAAGTACAAGGAACAAAACCTATTCTAATTGCATAAATTAAATATCATGAAATAAATGTTAACCATTACATTTCAAAGAGTTTAGATCCATTAACAGAGTTCATTAGATGTGGAAATCAAGAAAATCATCATTATATATCCAATTCATAAATTTGCCCATTAACCCAAATCGTTGAAATGTTTTGTATGGGTAAATAGGCAAGTCTTAAGTGGTCTTTAGTCTTCCCTAATCATTTATTTAGAGCCTATGGGTCTTGATTTAAACTTGAGGGACAATAACCAAGCTTCTTAAATGAATCTGGACAAGTACATGCATGTTGGAAGGCTACTACAGGGTTTCCTATAGTAGTACTACAGGAAACAACATATTTTCTATAGGGAGTTATAATTCACCAAATGACCAACCAAATCAAATCCAACTTATATGGGAATTTTTTATTTTTATTTTAATAGGATTTCTTAGGTCTCCATTCCAAGTGGAATCACTCAAAAAGAACTCTGTTAACCCATGCTAAAAAATGACATAAAATTACTAGTCTAAAATCTAGTAATTCGAGAACTAGTGAGCTAGTAAATCTATCAAATGCCAAACCTAATCAAGTGAAAATGCAATGGGGTAATTTTTGTTATTAACTAAATTTTTTTTTGGATCTAATGCAAATGGAATAAACTAGATTTAAGCTCATTAGCATGCTCTAAAAAATATCATAACTTTACTGTTATTTGCCACAAAAGACTTCCAAAAATTTAGATTTGGGAATAAAAAAAATAATCCAAGTAGCTCAATGATTACTATTAACTTCCAAAGTTGTTCCAAGTATGAAATGATTCTTGTGATCCTACAAAGTAACTTTCTTCAACCATTTAACCCAATACTACAACAAGAAATCATTAACACTAAATGCAGAAATAGAAAAAAACAAGAACAAGAGATGCATGTCAATAAGAAGTGAAAAGAAGAAAAGTAAATGATAAAAAAGGGCTCTGAGGCTCCTAGGATGGAAAAGACCAAGGAAAATCAGACTCCTATGAAGGAGACCAAGATTTAGAAGCTGAACATGTCACTAGTCTTCATTATTTCCATCAATACAATTACATCCCTGCAGAAAATGAAAGTGGAGTTGCAAAAATATGAGTTCTTTTCACAAGAAGACTAATAAAAATACACCCCTAGAGGAAAATTCAACTTGGTACTTATAATTTTTTTTTAGGAAGCATCCCCCATGAAAGGAGGAAGCTTTCCCACCAAAATCCCTTGATTAGTGGATCTGGTTCCCAATACTAGGAATCTGCATTAAATGGTAGGGAACACATTCCTAGATTTTCTCAATCATTGGAGCTCCACAATCTATGCCATAATTCTAGAATATCTTGTTGATTTATTATTTAATATTGATCCTCATATAGTAGGGAGCAAGTCCATAAATTATATCCTCCTCCAAATCTTCATAATCTACCCAATATTCTCACAATATTCCACAAAAATAAATAATATTATGCATAAATATGCAATTATCCATAAACATTCCTAATGAACATATTAAAGTTAAAAATACATTATCTAATGAAAAAAGAGAGGTTTAATGTGTTGAAGGATGGTCAGATGGGCCTTAATTTATATCTAATTTAGAGGCCCATTAGTCTCCAATATAGGATAAGATAGGATTCAAGTTCGTTATCCATGATAAATAGTTAAAACAACCCTTTAAAACTTCTAGAAGAGGAAGCTTCAAAATTATTTTTAATTTTCCCAAATTTCTAGAATCAACGCACTTGCAAAAGGGAGAAACAAGTGTTGTCCAACAGTGGCGTGGAAGGGAGAAACTAGTGTTGAACATAGGTGGCTAAAAGGGTAGGGTACGTTGGGGCTAAAAAAATTCATTTTGAGAAATTAATCATAGAAACTCATACCTTTTGGAAAGGTCATGCTTAAGGCTTTATGAAGTGATGATGACAACATGTTCATGGATGTTGATTGATCCAGTTTGTAGGTCTATTGAACAAATGTGACAAAATGGCCTCTAACACCCAAATTGTTAATGGTTGTAAGCTATGTAAAGAGGATAAAGCCCTTCTTGTAAATTAGACAACCTATAGATCAATGATTGGAAGTTTGTTGTGCCTCACCACCTATAGACCAGACATAATGCAAGCAGTAAGCTTGGTGGCCAAATTTCAATCCAACCCTAGAGAAATCCATGTAAATATTGTAAAAAGGATTTTCAGATACTTGCAAGGCATAACAAACATTGGATTTTGGTATGCTAGAGGTAAATATTTTAAATTAAAAGCTTATATTTATGTTGATTAGGTCAGTAGCCTTGATGATAGGAAAAGTAACTTTGGAGTAGCAATCCTTTTGGGAGACTGTATTGTGTCCTCGGTTAGAGAAAATAAGATTTCATCTCATTATATATAGTAGAAGCATAGTATATTTTTGTTTTCACCTGCTACTCTCAGATTCTTTGGATGAAGAAGACCTTAAGGGACATAAAGGTAGATTTAAATGATTCAATTCCATTATGTGTCATCACACTAGTGCCATCAGCACTTCTAAATCATGTCATGCATTCAAATACCAAGTATATTCCAATTAAGTTTCATTTTTTAAGTGAACAAGTTCTTGCTAATGTTGTTTGACTTGAATATGTAGCCACTAATGAGTAACTTGCAGGTATATTTGTAAATCCACTGGCATGTGAACCCTTAGAGTATCTCATCAAACAAATTGGAATTGTTTCTCCTACATCCAAATGACTCAATTTGAATGAGTTTTGGAATCTACTCAACCTGTTGGTTCAATTAAAGGGTAGGTTGGAAAGTTTCAACATAAGTTTCTTTCGTTTGGTGCATACTTTCTCATGATGTCAAAGGGGGAGAAAAAATTACTAAGTGGAATGATGATTATAGATGTCAAGGGGAGCACAGAGATGGAGAGAACCTTGCTTGGTTTTAAGGGGAGATGTTACAACAAGGTTTGGAACTATTGTCATCAATACCCAAGGGGGAGATTGTTGAGAATTATGTTGGAATTGATGTCAAATGAGAAGAGATTCTATAGGTTTTAACCTAGTACAAAAATTACCTGCATACGAATTCTAAAAACAGAAAATAAACAATGGTGAGAGCATAAAAAATAAAATAGATATACATAGATATTTTCCCCTCAATCCAAAAACTGGGACTACAAGATTGATTTTTTTCATTATATTCCTTTCAATGTTACAATACATATATATACATGCTGAAGAATCCATAAACCCCAATCCATTAACCCTGGATTAGAACATAACCATATTTCTCTTGACCGGATCTACAAAATAGCATGGGCATAAAAACCATCATGCCCAAAACCATGTGCAAAAACCACACAAAAAACCATAGGTAGGTCTGCCCACCTAATGTAGGGTCAAAACAAAATTCCCCAGGGCACTGCCCCAAACCCCGTAGAGGGGGGCTACCTCCCCCCTCAAACCCCTCAACAAGGGGGATTGCCGCCCAACGCACTAAATGGGGGGGTTATTGCCTGCCTGCGCATGGGGCGGTCATGGAAAGAATATAACACACACCCACCATATGCCAGATACATCCTTTGCCATATGATACATCTATAAAATTTTAAATTTTATAAAAATATATCAATTATTTTCTTGAATTCCCACATGTAACTACTATCAATTACTCTTATTTATGAATTTGAGAAAAGCTTGATCATATTGAAGTTGAAGTTATAAAGGATTCTTGTAGTTACTGAATAAATGTTAAAATCTTAAGTTTGATTGATATGTTACTTATGGATTAAATCTTGGGTTTAATTACATTATAAGCAAACCAAATCTTGAGTTTTATTACAATATGGATAAATCAAGCCCTCCGACTAACTACATTTTATTATAATATCATATATTTTGTAACAAAATATTTATATACAATGGCATATTATTCATCGAATATAGATTTACACTTTGAATCGCAGCTCGCCATTAACATTTATATTGATAGCATCCACTTTGAATGGAATAGAGCCATACTATGTATCATAACCCTATATTGAATGGTCATAGCGATGGCTTCTCATTATAAAACCAATATAAATTTTCGATATTCTTTGATACGATTTTGATATGATCATATGCCCTACAAATATAGGGTATGAGTACTTTGTAATGTGCCATTGCATCTATTAGTACAAAGTGGATATTCTATAATTTCAGTATGGAATTAATGGATACATAACGGACAACCAAAAATGCAACCATAGCTTTAATAAATATAGAATGGATGCTCTATAATATGACTTTAGAAATCATAACGTATAAAATTAATTAATAATGTAGAAAATTAAATATTTGTAATGTGATTTGCTACTAATGACCTATTAATTAAACACATACAAAATTATATATATTCCAAATCATAATTTTTTGCAATGTATATCATTGTTTATATTGTATATTTTAGAATATATATTTATCTCCTACCATATATACCCATATTTAAATCCATGTTATGTAAAACATGTGATACTGTAGTAGTCAATATGGATGTATTGATAGTATCATGATTTTATAGTTAAAGCTAAATTTTAAATTGAAATATGGTATTGATGTAAAACATGGCTTATAAGATAAACAATCACTTTTATTTGAATGAATTTGTAATGTTAGACACTTTCATTATAAAAGATTACATATTCCAAAAGCCTTGTTGCTAGTCATTTCAAAGGGAAACTAGACTAGTGGAAGATATTCAAAATTTTGAGATTTTTGAGACCTCTCATGATTACTCCATCATATAACCAAAAAAAACATAAGATACATCTTGATGTGCCAATGATCTAGGTGGATATTGGTGGTCACCCTCCTATTCCACCTAGACCTCCATTTGGTTTCGTGTGTTTCCTTGATTATAGCAACATTTACTATTTTTAGTAGTTTTTCAGGTCTTGAACTTCCAGAGTTGTTTTGACCCCCTAAATGGATTTTTTCTTTAGGTCTGTAGCAAGTCCATAGCCATAGGCTAGTGCATACAACAAAACTTGTAGTACTCGAAGAGATTTTTCTGACAAGGTATTGTACACGCCAAACAGAGATCATATGACCAAGTTACGACCCCACAAAGTTAGTTACCTAACTAACTCTAATAGAGCCCCCAAAGTCTTGGTGTTTCATCTCCTGGGGTTAGGGTTTCAGTTGTTTAATGTTTTCCTTTGTTTTTCAATAATAGAAAGGCCCTTGAGCCTTATTGTAACAAAGTTCAAAGACATGTAGCCACCACATCTCTTCTCAGAGATAAGCTACCATCGCCCAAGCTAGTTATTTCCATTTTTATGTAAGCATATTTAAGTTTTTTAATATTAATGAAATGAAGTTTTATTTTTGTTGCATCTCTTTATTTATGTTTATATCTATATTTTGTTTTGTTCTTCAGTGAGTCTAGAAGTGGTATCAAAGTGGTCTACTCTTTCTCTATTTTTTTTTGCATGTCCCCAACGAGATTAGGGTATAAGGAGTTAGGGCTTGAGCTTGTTGAACCTTTGCAAGACTAGCCTAGTAAACCTCAATAGCCTCCCATGGAAGAAGAAAAGAAAGACGAGGAAGCAGGAGATCCCTTCAAAATATTTCTCGATGAATCCCTCGAGGGACAAAGGAACACAATGCTGGATAATGTTTCTCAGATCCTTTGGCAACTACCCACCGACAATGCATCTTCATCCAAAAATCACTCTGGAGGTGCCATTCCTTATAAGGTACAATTTAATTTTGACATTCCCATATTTGAAGGCCAGATAGGTGCAGACATCGTAGATAGATGGTTAAATCTATTGGAAGGATATTTTTCAGTTCATGACTTTTCCAATCTGGAAAATATTACTTTTGCACTCCTCAAATCTAGCCCCCATGTCAAGGACTGGTGGGAAACCTATTGTGATCAAAAGGATGAGAGGGATTCCTCATTTCTTTCAATCGCACCCACTTGTGATTCTTTTCGGGATGCCATCAAGGAGCAATATTACCATGTTAGGAGCTACGAAGATAAATACATAAAGTGGACCACGCTACACCAAGGAAGGAACCAAGATGTGACAGAGTTCACTAATATTTTTCATACCCTTCATACGAAGCTAGGTATCAATAATTTTGAATGACATTTGGTACTCAAGTACCGCAACTGTCTACACAAGTACAACCAGGACAAGATGGAGTTCCTAGACATCTCCTCGCTTGGCACTGCTTATCAATACACTATCAAGATCGAGCATAAATTTAAACAGAAGAAAATATACTTTGGATCTGTGAATCCAAAGCAAGGGAAAGGCACCCCCAAACTGCAGAAGCACAAAGCCAAGGCGGGGCGACTCGGGAAAACCCACTGAAGTCACAAGAAAATAACAACACCATGAAGACAAAGAAGGACATAGGGAAATGGTGTGAGTTCCATAAGAGCCCCACTCACAACACAAGTGAGTGTCGAGCCAAGCCGTCACTAGTGGCTGAGCTGAAGGCTTCCCAATTAGATGCATGTTCCAACTCTGAGTTAGAAACAGACAAGGAGAATGACAAAGGGAAGCAGATTATTGATGCAAAGTCAAGTGCCACCATTTCCACCACCAAGATCTAGAAGATTGAGCCTGAAGATCCAAAGGAGGGGGAGAGGCTCTTCCACTCATATATGTGGGTGAAGGGTTCTTTGTTGCAGTTCATTGTTGACAGCAGAAGCCAAAATAACCTCATTTTAGTAGAGGTCATGAAATGGTTGGGTCAATCGAACACACCAACCTGCAGTCATACACCATAAGGTGGCTTCAGCAAGGGTGAGATCTTTGCATCAGCCAATAGTGTCACCTTCCCTACAACATCAAGACCTTCACAAATAAGGTATTGTGTGATGTTGCTCCTCTTGAATTTTGTGATGAATTATTAGGCCAGCCATATTTATGGAAACATCATGTTGTGTATGAGTCTAGGCCTCACAATGTTATTATTTATTTGGGTAATAAGTTATATAGGATACCAGAGGTAGCACCACCTATCACCATCCCTTTGATACTACAGGGAAATTTGTCTTCCTTATGATTTTCTCTCAAGGAAAAATTAAGAAAGTGGTGACATCCACATCCTACAGACAAGGCTCCTCTGCACAAGGTTGTGGAATATTACAGGGACATCTTCACCTCAAGCATAGGGGTACCCCTACTGTCAGGTCAACAAATCCATCGATCTGACCCTCGGCATGACGTTTCCTAATGGACCAATCTACTGACGCTCTATTCTAGAGAACGATGAAATTAAGAGGCATATTTAGGAGTTGCTGCAGAAAGGGAACATCAGGACAATTTCATCACCCTATGGGAGTCCGATCGTGTTGGTATAGAAGAAAGATGACAACTGGAGACTCTGTATTGACTGTCGGGTGCTAAATAAGATCACTGTCTAGAATAGGTATACAATCCCATAGATTAATGACCTTCTGGACCAAATCAATGGGGCCAAATATTTTAGAAATATTGACTTGAAGTTCAGGTACCACCAAGTACCAATTGAACCCTCTGATGTGTGGAATATTATCATCAAATTCAAGGAGGGCCTTTTTGAATGGTTGGTCATGCCTTTCAGGTTGATGAATGCCCCCGCAACCTTTATGTGGCTGATGGATCGACATCTTGAAGCCCTTTACCAACTCGTTCATGGTAGCGTGCCTAAACGACATCTTGATCTGCAGTCGGAGTTGGGAAGAACACATACTCCATATTTGACAGGTCCTTCAAACCCTGCGATAGCACAAATTGTGTGCCACTTTGGAGAAATGCACTTTTCGTATGACCTAGGTTCAATATTTTGGGTACATCATTAATGAGCGGGGTGTGCATGTGGACCCAGCCAAGGTACAACTTATTCTATATCGGCCAACCCCAACCACTCTAACAGAGCTCCCCATATTTTTAGGTCTTGCCAATTTCTATCATAGGTTCATGTAGGGATTCTCTGATATCACTTGGATTTTGAATCAAGAGACCAAGGACGGAGTGAAAGCAAGGTTTTTTTTGTTTAAATCCCAACATAAGGCATTTTTCGAGTTGAAGAATCACCTCTTCTCTACACCAGTGCTCACATTACCATACCTGTAGCAACCATTTGAAATTGAGACAGACTCCTCTGACTAAGCTATTGTTGTAGTTCATACCCAGCAAGGGCATCTGGTGGCATATCATCGTGAGACACTTTCAGATATATTCTTAAAGTATCCCACTTATGAAAAAGAGATGTATTCTATTATGCAATCTTGCCGATAATGGAAGCATTACATTCTAGGGAAGGAAATGGTCATCCACACAGACTGCTGACCCCTATAGTTCATATAAACACAAGGGAAGTTACAAAACTATCACCATCAGAAATGGTCCACATATCTGCAACAATTCCATTTGAACATCAAGTAAATGAAGGAAAACAACAATAATGGCATTGACCACTATGATTGACTCGTGTGGACACGAGACTTCGGGTTGGCTGCATCTTTATGAGAGAAATCCAAAATTCAAAAATACATACCAGATTCTCTAGGAAGGAAAGCAGGTTCCAAATTTCCACCTCAAGGGTGGACTGTTATTACACTTGTGATACCTAGTTGTTCCTACAAGTGAGCATGCCAAGATTATTTGGGAGGTGCATTAGAGTCGGTTTGCTGGACATTTTAGAGTAGAGAAAACATTTGCACTATTACAGAAGTATTTTTATTGGCTGAACCTTTGACAAGATGTTGGGAACTACATCAAATCCTGCACTACCTGCACCATTTCCAAACCAAAAATCAAGAAGTAAGGCCTATATACTCCTCTACCTACTCCTAATCAGGTTTGAGAATCCATCTCCAAGGATTACATGTGAAGACTTCCTTCTACTTAGCATTGCAATGACTATGTGTTCATGGTCGTTGACAGATTCCTTAAGATGGCCATTTTGGAAACCTACAAGAAGAGTATTATAGTAGAGGCCACTGCTATGATATTCTTTGAATGAGTGTGGGTACATTTTGGAATCCCATAATCCCTTATCTCAGATCATGACAATAGGTTCCTGAGTACATTTTGTTCAAGCCTCTAGTCGATGTTGGATACCAAGCTCACTACGTCCACGACCTTCCACCCCCAAAATCATGGCCAAACAGAGGTCGCCAACAAGATGATCATGCATATTTTGTGCATGTAAAACTTGAAGCATCCAAATACATGGGATGAAATCCTCCCCTATGTCCAAAACAACTGCAATAGAGCTCTCCATAGCTCAACTAGCCACAACGCCTTTCAGGTGGGTTTGGGATTCCATCCACTATGTCCCATTGATGTGGCCATACCATTTGTAGCTACTCAAGCAGATTCAGCTAATGTCCAGTCAGAAGTTGATTAGTCTAACAGCTTCATTAAGCACATTCAACACATATGCCAATAGGTCCATGACATACTAGAAAGAGCCAACGTCAAGTACAAGCAACGTCATAATCAACATCGAGGGCCACATAAGTTCCAGGTGGGCGACAAAGTTTGGTTACATTTGCAAAAGAAGTTCCTTGTTGGGCTCCACTGCAAGATTCACCCACACTGATATGGCTTGTACACCATCACAGAGGTTGTAGGGGATATTGCCTTTAATCTCAACATTCCACCGTTCCTTGGTCTGTACCTCGTATTCAATGTGCTCCAGCTACAACAACACTTTCCTCCATTGTCGGACACATCCAATGTTGCTAAGCAATTGACACCACTAGTGCTTAACCTAAGCTGCATCGAGCAAGCCACAATCGACAGGATCATGGACACAAAGATCAAGAACACTTACTAGTAGAGGATCCAACTATATCGAGTTGTCAAAAAAGGCCAACTCCTTCACGAGGGCAAGTGGTTCACCAGGGACCAAGTTCAATAGAAATTTCCTCACCTCATGGAGGCTCTACATGCAATGGGAGCCATTACTTCCTAAGGGGGGAGGACTGATCAGAGGCATGTATCCACCACATCTCTTGTAAGAGATAAGCTACCATCCCCAAAGCTAGTTTATTTCCATTTTGTATGTAAGCATATTTTAGTTTTTTAATATTAATGAAATGAAGTTTTATTTTTGTTGTGTCTTTGAGTTTATTTTTAGATCAATATTTTTTTGCATTCCTACATAAGTCTGGATAAGCCAAGCTATTACATATGATATATTTACAAGATGTCAAGTATCAAAAAATATAAAGACAAAGAAAAAATAATTATGGATCATAACTATCATTATGGAGGATTAAGACCCATCAATGGTTACATGTGATCATCCTCATCATCTAATGAGAAGAAAATGTTTGTTGATCATTAGCTAGGATGGTGAGATTTCAGTCTATGCAAACTAACTTATCTTCGATTTTAGCAATTCTAATCAAATTATTCTACTGCATATCATCACGATAATTCAATACTATGCCCATAAGGATTTTTGTGTGCCAATAGACATCGACATCCTATGTGTACCATGAGAACTAGGAGTGGGAGGAGGGCCCCATGTCTAGTATCCAACCTCTGGTAGCATTCACCACATTTGGGTCAAGGATGAAACATCTACTATAACACATCTTTTCTTTGATAATTTCAATTTTCTCGCAATCTATCTCAAATATGATATCCTATAATCTTATAAAGGCATTGTGCACTAG
The DNA here is from genome assembly GCA_000404065.3 of Pinus taeda. Taxonomy (NCBI): domain Eukaryota; kingdom Viridiplantae; phylum Streptophyta; class Pinopsida; order Pinales; family Pinaceae; genus Pinus; species Pinus taeda. The sequence continues at coordinate 83,463 of APFE031508371.1, read as the reverse complement.
GGATTGGGCTTTATATAGACTAACTAATGTAGATACAGTCTGGTTAGAAAAACAGGTTAACGTAGAGGAGCATTCTTGACACCCACCTCTTCTTTTGATTGTCAAATTCCCTCTAGGCATATTTACAAGCGATGAGGTGAGAAAGTTTGTGAGGTGATAATTGTGGATAACACAAGAAGAAGAAACTAGGGCATATAGGGACTAGATGGTAGAGACACTAGGGGTGATATGGAAGCCAAAGGAGACGAGAGGAGAGGGTTATGGAAAGGGCACAAAGGCACAAGCAAACAAAGACAATATGGAGTCAATAAGGAAGCCATTGAGGGTGGCTATGATAACCTTAAAATTTGATAATAAAATCTATATTGGATAAGAAAAATATAGATGGAGGAGAACACCAAGTTTCCAGGATACAGAGAGGGTAGTTGTACATAGATGACCAATATAACAAAATGGATTGCCCTCACTTTGCAATAAAAAAGAATGAGGAAAAGGCCAAAATAAGAAATAGAAAAAAAAAAACCAAAACAAGTAAAGGGAGATGATAAAGTTGTGACGAGAAGCTACTGAGACACCAAGCCTTACAATAAAGATAGTGGACATGGACCATGAAGGGAGGCCAACAAAGAGAGGAAGAAAGTGAATGCAACTACAACAGGTGGAAAAAATAATATATAATAGTAAAAAAAATTGTGGTCCTTGACATAATTAATATGCTAAAGAGCTCATTTGGGTCCATGGAACTTTGCAAAAATCAATACCATGATGATGAAAATATTGAATAATAACATTACAAAAGCAGTTAATTACATTGTTTGGGATTATTTGACATAGATCCTAACAATAATGGAATGCAATTAGACCAAATTTTTAGATTTTACCATTTCCTCGACCATTATGAATCTTGACATATTAGCCATGTTGTTCTTCTCGCTAGCATGATGATGAAGTGATGTAGTAATTATAAAATGAGCAAGGTGATTATGCACCTTTCATCCAAATGAATTATAAAATGAGCAAGGTGATTATGCAAAATGAAATTTGTAAACATTACAATATTACACATGAAATTTGTAAACATTACAATATTACACTTTTGATATAATTAACTACTACATAGTACTAAGTGGTTTGTTTAATAAAATTAGCTCTAAAAGTATAATTCGAAGAGATCTTTAATTCATACCTATGGTATCAACTGATAATTTAAATCGTGTAATAAAACATTTTTAACAAAATAATAATATTTGTTTGTAAAGTAAATATTATTGTTGTTATATTAATATATAAATATTAGACATTAATTATTTTTTTTTTATAATATCTTTGATCATATAATTTATATGTATATTATATAATTTAATTTAATAATTTAGATGTATATCATAATTAATTTGAATGGAATATTTATGTTAAAATAATCGAGTTTGAATTATATATATATATATATTATATTATATATATATATATATATATATATATATATATATATATATAATTTAAGAACTTGATTAAGTTACACACTAAATTGGTTATGAAATTTTTTATTGAAATTATCATAATTTTTAATTATTAAAATTTTACAAATAGACATTTTTGTTTTCTTTTATTTGAAATTAAAACCTCTTTAAAAAGTTATTATTAAGATATAATTATGAAATGAATATAGAAAATACATAATGTGAATTATAATTGTTGTAATATATAATATATATCTTATGAAATATGAAACTCATAATTTATATATCTTCTTACTTTAAAATAACATTGGCCAAAACCTACAGCGAAAAAACCACTAAGGGTAAATCAATCATTTTACTTGAATTTTAAATTAATTATAATTTTTCTTAATTTATTTTATTTTTATTTATATGCAATTTAACCGAGTCAAAATATTTACATAATAAGATATGACAAGATATAACAACATCTCTTCTATTTTTACATAATAAGGTATAACAACATCTCTTCTATACTTGGTTGGAGAGCGCCTATGGGTGCATGAAGTTGATTGTTATGTTAACCAACTACTTTAACATTCATATTCAACCCAACAACTTATTCTCTTTGAATAGGATAACTTCAAAAAAGTTCAACATGAATACCATTGGCAAAGTATCTAAAATAAGAAGAAAAATACCTAGATGGATTTAAAGTTGTAAATGTTATCTTAGATTGTAACCATATAATGGTTACCAGCCATTAGACTGTAGGGTATCCTCCTATTCATAAATGTATTAACTAATAAGCATAATATGGTATCTTTTCTATGATTGAATTGATGTGGTTTGCTTTTGCCTATGTGTAGCATATTTATTTAATTATGATTGGTTTATGCTTTATGGTTGACTATTTAAACTGTTAATTATAGTATTATATTGTTGTTTTAAGATAATGTTTAGTAATTATGGTACAAGAAACATATCACAGTGCAATTTTGTTAATTAATACTATCTTATACTATCTTAATAGTGCTTGATCAATTCCAAGAAGATCGGTATGGTCATAGGATTTTTTAACTTAAATTGGCTAGTTTGCAACTTCCGATTGGATCCCACTTCCTTTTTCAAATAAGACACATGGAAGATGAGATGTATCTTGGAGTGATATGGAAGAGCTAGTTTGTATGCAAACTTTCCAATGTACTAGATGATCTTATAGGGTCCATATAAGTTAGGTCTATGCTTTTGGTGGCTTTTAACTTAGAATGACGTTGGTTTACAAAGTTAAAGTAAAAAATAACATAGTCGTCTTTTGCAAAAGAACACTCTAAGCAATGGCTAGTCATCTTGTCACTTTGATTATCTTAAGTCAAAACAAAATATTCTTAGGCATGCAGAGAATGAAACCTCTAGCGTGAATTTTTTGATCCACTACTAAACCTTGGAAGCGCCTAATGAATATGAAGCCACTAGCAAGGGTTTTTGGCCATAGATAGCTTCATATGGGGTGAATTTGATACCACCATGATAAGTGATATCATATCATCATCCTATAAAGGGTAGTTGCTATGTTGAATGGTGTGACTTTTTTGAAGAAAAATAATGCAAATAGGTTTCTAAGTACTTATTGACCACTTTTCCTAGATCCCCATTTTGGGAATGATACACAGTGTTTATGTTTTACTAATTAGCTTGAAGTTAGAGGAATTCCTATGAAAATTTTGTTAGCGAATGTGATAGCCTATCTAACACAATGAAATTTGTCTTGACATGTAACTTAAAAATATGATTCATGAAAATTTGGACAACTATGGTGGGTGTAGATTGGTGAGATAAGGAAAAAGAAAGAAAAAATATATTTCTAAATGTGGTTGACTACCACCATGATGACTAATTTATTACTAGCTTTCAAGGACTTATAATAAAATCCATGGAGATGTCAATCCACACAGTAGTTGGGATTGTTAGTAGTTGCATTGCCCTAGGAACCTTTACAATCTCATCCTTATTTCTTTAGCAAGCTTCACATGCACTATAAAAGCTTGGATGTTTAAATTCAAGCACGAAAATAAAGGCCGCTTAGATCATTTCTAAGTTTTATGAAATCCAAAGTGACCCTTATTTCTAGCATGGGTAAGGATAATCCAAAAATCGATCCGTTTTCCTCATATTTTCTTGATAAAAAGTGCAAAATATCACATTTTCTTTATCTTGATCATATATTATCTCACAATCAAACCCAAGCATTTGGTGACCCACTTATGTTGTGTTGATAATGATAACCTCTGTTTTATCAAATATTTCAAATTATCATGATCAAATTTCAATTTCAATAGGGATGGAAATTGTCTTTTTTCTCATAGGTAGATTTTGCCAAATTGCAATCAAAAAACGACTTACTGGTAAATGCCAAAGGGCACCTTTTTGAATTAACACAACAAAAAGAACTCTACTTGCACAAGGACAAAAACCTTAGTCAAATTGAGCACTACTAAGACTAGAGTACTGCACATGGTTTTCCTTAAAGTTGAGAAGGCCTACTTAACAACTTGGCTTCATACAAATACATTTTTTTGTAGGTGTTGATGGTGAATTTTGATGCTTCATACAAAAACACTTCAAATCTCATTAAGCTAGGTGAGATAAAAGGGAATATCACTCTACCTCTATCGACCTTAAATCTACACCAAAATTTCAAGATGAAAAGCCTTGAAATCTAAAATTTATTTTCATAATATAAAATGTTATGTTATCATATATAAATGTTCAAGAAAATATGGTATTCCATGTAGAACAAACACATTTATTAATCAATTACACAACTAGATAAAAGGTAATAACACCAATATTTTTACATGGTTAAAACCCTCTAAGAGGGAAACAATCCACAGACCCAACCAAGGTGACAACCTACAACAAATTTATTAATGTAAAATAAAAAACTACATAAGAGTGTTATCATAATTGATCATCATCCATAACCCTCCATGATATTTAACTAGAGATCACGGGCCAATTAAGTATTAAACTATGAATCAATAGCCATTAGTATTAAGGAGAATATGAGTCATCAAATCACTGTATGTCTAAAATATATCATAACCATCTAATGATAATGTAACTAATGCATACTTAAAAAACACATTTTTACCTAATAGTCACATTAGACCATACTGAACTTGAATAACTCCTGAGTGTTTAAATATCCTAACATCCCTTCTTAAGAAAAACTTTGGATAGGATTGAATAATTTATAAAGGTGATGTAATAGGAGAAGGAAGAAAGCATTAGAGGCTATTCCCCCTTAATAACAACTTCCTAAACTCCTAACATATATCAAAGTTTATAAAAATTCTTCTATAAGAGATTTTGGATTCATGTGGCATTAATATTTACTCTATACTCTACTTTTGTTGAAGAAAGACAAATATCCTACTACATTTTACATGCCCAAGTGACAGGTCCAAAACCAACATTGAAAAAATAAACTATAGTAGACTTCCAATCATTAGGGTCATGAGTGAACCTAGATCACTAAAACCAAACTACAAAGGAGCCCCCCTGCACCCTGATCCAGCTTGATCTAGATTTATGAAGGAACGAAATGAAATGTAGGAATGAATATAAAAACAGAGATACAATGAAAACAAAACTTAAATTCATTAATAGCAAAGTACTAAATATTATTACATACAGAATGGAAATAAACTAGCTCAGGCAATGGTAGCTTATCTCTGAGAAGAGATGTGACGATTACATGTCTTCTAAATTATGTTATAATGTGGCTCGGAAGATTTTTTATCATCAAGATAAAAGGAGAAATCCTAAAAATCCAAAAACCTAACCCTAGGAAATGAGGTGTCAAAATATTATGGACCTTATTGGGGTTAGTTAGAACATCAACTTCCCGAGGGTGTAACTTTGGCATACAATCGCTGTTTGGCTAACAAAATAGCTCGTTTTGAAGATCTCCAAGAGGAAACAGGAAAAGAATGAGTGAGTTATTCTTACACTTTTTTTGACTCTCTATTTTCCCGAAAAACATCATTTAGGCCCTCAAAATGGCTTTGAAAGTTTAGGACCTAAAAAACTGCCAAAAATAGTAAAGTGTGCTCCAAATAAGGAAACTAAAAGAAACAATAGTGGGGGTCCAAGTGAAATAGGTGGGTGGCCACCAATATCATATCCACCTGGACCAACCCCCCCACTCCCCCTCTGCCCGAAACTGTAATCTATCTCAAACTGAATTATGCCACAAATATACCAAATTATCATTTTTGTTAGTTTCTAATGGCATTCATGGGGTGTTTTAATATACTAGGAAACAATACCAATAGCAAAGGAAATATGAGTATGGGTATGAGTCAAATATAATAGATTACCAATTAATTTGGAGTACAAAGCGGCATCAACTTCAGGTGTAGTGCAGGTGGCAACAAGTTTGACTCTAGATTGAAAGGGAGAAGGAGACTATTTACAATATTCCACATGAAAGTGATGATGAAGGTGAAATGCATATTTAGATTGGAAAGGAAAGTTCCTTTCTTGGTTTGTAACACTTGGGTTCCAAAGAAATACTACAAAAACCCTAAGTTTGTAAGTTCAAATTTTTTCTCAAGATTGAATTCACATGGGTGAAAGGGTTGCTACTAGTGAGGATAAGATCATCAACATATACAATAAGGATTATGAAATGGATTGCTACTTTCTTGGTGGAAACATTAGGGTCCAAATGGTGTCTAAATAAGTCTATGTCAAGAAAAATGTTATCCAATTAGTGTACCAACCTTGAGGAACTTGTTTAAGACCATTGAAAAAATTTACGAGGTAGAAAACCAGGTTAAAATCACTCTAAAAATTAGAGATGAGGTCGTTCCATGTAGATTTCTTCATGTATATCCCCATGCAAGAAAGCAAATTTAACATCCATATAATGAATCTCCCATCCATGTGAGGAAACAAAGTAGATGGAATTTATTTTAGCTACAAGTGAAAAAGTTTCATTGTAGTCAACTCCTTCAACTTTACAAAGTCCATTACAACTAAGCAATCCTTATTTCTTTCTACTCTTCCATATAATGTATACTTATCTTTATATAATGTATACTTATCTTTATATACCTATTTACATTTGGAAAGTTTTCCTACTTTTGGAAGAAGTACAGTTCCCCAAGTATTGTTCATAATCATGAATGATACTCTTCATTCATTGGTGTTTCCCAACATGGATGGCTTGAAGCTTCTTCAAACAAGTTTCTAGATCATGAGTTTATGAATCTTAGGCCAAAAGATAAAAGGATTACTAGAACTATGAACTAGTACAACATTAGTCTACATGATCGTTGGTAAGCTCATGAGCTACTTCTCATGTTGAACAAAACCTTCCAAGAAGTCGTGGTGTTGGTGAAGGTTGATGCTTAATGGATTCTTATAGATGAAAGTGAAGAGGGGCTTTCATCCTCATTGCCATCATTTGAAAAAAAAACTAGAATAAGAATAAAGCATGGTACAAATGCCAAAAATAACTCACAATCCAAAGGGGGAACAACCATAGAATGAGGTTCATATGCCAAAATATTGTGTAATAAGATTTGATAGTGATAACATATAATGGTTGAATAATTCAATTAAAGATTTAATTATTATCCATTTCAAACGAAGACAGGGCTCAGAGTTCCCAGCTTTCTTCCATGCGCAAAAGATTTCTACATTCCGATTATTCTCAAATAAATTTCATAACAGAGATTAATCAACCGGGACGAATCTCTGAAACTGCAATATTATGATCAATATTGTTATTGTTATCAATCACCGTGATTGATTAAGGATTAAATGCACATTCAGCTGGAGTTGATGGAAACCTCCCTGACCTATCCTGACAGTAATCGTAAGTCATGTAGTTTTTGCGAACCCAATCAAGTTTACTGAGTTGCTGTTGATTTAGGTTTCCAAATCCCGGTTGTTCCCACCAATTGTTGGCACAGGCAGCAGATGAATTAGATGGCGCCCTGCATCCATTGACTTGAAACGATATGTAAGAGGCGACGAACGGAGCTTTGCTCCAATCTATTTTAACCTTTCCTCCTTCGGTGGCCCATTTCTCCCCGTTCCAAAGGCTGGCGTGGATCCTCATGGGTCGAGTACTCGGATATGGGATACCCGCAGATTTTTCAACGTTCTTGAACACCCGGATGGTGATAGAATCAACCCAAAACCTGCTTGCAAAATGCAAAACATACGATAAACATATAAATAAAAGCTCTGAATAGGGTTCAGTATATTTCCGCAACTATCTGTTCTGTTACAGTTATGGGGAAGAAGCACATACACGATTTGTTTCTCGTTCCAGAGAATTGAATAGTTATGAAAACTGATCGTGGGATCAAACCACAGATTAATTTTTTGCTCTCTTTTCCCGCTTCCATTCGCAAAGACGTTGGTTTGTAGAGTGTAAGGCTGCCCTGGCACAGTTCCCAGAAATTCGAAGTCAAGTTCATCGTGAGAAGCCTCGTCCGATGACATCTGGATCAAAAGCTACCAACGTTAATCTATTGTGTATGCAACCTGTGTGCGCCTATATTGAAATTTAATCATGTATCTCATATAAGTGAAATTGGGTAGGAATATTGTTAACTAATAACAAATCTTCCTACGATGTTTCGTTCTTGCGTGAAAATAGAACCTTACATAAAAGGTAGTGACTGTTCCAGCTGAATTCCCTTGTATCAGCTTAATGCTCATGCTCATGCTGCCGAAGAGGTATTCATTTTTGGACTTAAAACCAGAACCTGCTGAAACAACTAGAATTATTATTACAATTCCTATCATACAATACATAAGGAATCTTGGATGTCAATAAAAATGAAATATTGTACCTGAAGATCGATCCATATTGAGCTGAGCTGTTTGGTTATTATCCAACAATCTAACGGTTCCCCATAAGGTTTCGAAATTGTCATTGAAATTGGAGGATTCTACTAAGGATAGAAACGGAATCAAAATCGGAATCAGGACTGAACTTATGTATATCAGCTCTCGAGAAATCATTCCAAATCCTAAAAGCTTTGCACAGCTCTTCATTGCTGGTGCTATTATCGAAAGCCTGGATTGTCGAAGTTGCGCTTCCCTTTTCCGTAGCAGGGTACTGCACCTCCGACAAACCAGCTTTGATGGGAGTGACTCTCCCGTCCTCTACATATATGGTGCAGAAATCAAACACGGAAGTGGGAAGGAGTCGAACTCCGAAGCTTTCAGCAGCTGGCATAATCAATAACCAGACTATAATAATGAATGACACCATAGGTTAGCTGTCGTTGTTATTATTCAGATGATTACTCATACCTGAATGTTCCTTAGGAATGTTCGAGGTTCCAAGCCAGTGGTCCAAGTTGTAAATTTTCCATAGATTTCAGAGAATGTGTCATTTCTTTTCAAACAACAAGCGCTAACTTTTGAGAAAATTTTAACTTGCTGACCTGGCTGGCGCTTTATAATTTAGGTTCAGCTAGGCTTCTGCTAATTGTTTGAATTTCGGATTAACTTGAAATCATTTCAAGGAAGGAATGCAGTGCGAAAGAAATAATGTAGTTTTGTTTTCCAAATGTATTGACATTATAAATTTTTATTACTTAATTTGCATATAAGTAAACAAGATGGCATAGTTAGGTTTCCAGTTTAATTTTGTTACTGGTTTATTTTGTATTATTATGATGTAATTAATATTAGTTTAAAGGTAATTAGTGAAATAAATATTGTTATTATTATGTCATTTATTTTTTTAAATGTTATATAACAATTTCGTTTTTTTTTAATGTATCAAATAAATATTGTTGTTGTCATGTTATTTATTTTCCAAGATGTTATATAATAATTTCGCTTTTTCTTTTTATGTATAGTTAATTAGCTCAAGAAATTTTGTGTTTCTCATGGCTGGCATTGGAAAATTGTATCTACAATATAAGTCTTTTCTCTTATTACAATTTTATGTGAGTTTTTACTCTCTTTACAACTTTTATATGATCTAGGAGTTTCATTAAATTTATTTTATGTACCACTCATAATGAACACTCCATCAAAGTCATTATAGCACTATATCTATTCTTGCAATATAATATATATATATATATATAATATATATTATATATTGTTTTTTATATATTATAATATTTATGATGTATATAATTGATAGAAGATAGAAATATCTCTATATATTTTTCAATATATTATTAAAAAAATAAGAAAAACAAAAATGTACTTAACTTATTCATTTATTTCAACTCAGCACGATTCGAGAAAATGATTTTCAAAAAGAATAAATGTATTTTAGAATTTAAAATTATGTCAATATTTTAATTAAAATTAATTATTAATTAATAGTATATAATTTGTTTTTATTTTATAATAAGCTAAAATATATTTAATGTAAAATTTATTGCACCATACATTAGTGTTTGATGAAATTTTATAATTTCCTAAATTTATTAAAAAAAAGATTAATCAATTTAAATTAATAAAAAATTAACTTTGAGTGTCTTTTCTAACCACATTAATAAACTAATAACGAAAAAGCAAACTCAATTTAGTAAAATGTTAATAGATATAAATTATGATAATATTAAAATTATCTTTAAAACTAACCAATTTTATTTTATTTTTTCATTATTATAAATTATAAAAAATTAATATATACCTTCAATAATATTATTAATAATGGAAATTTAAACTTAATTTATTATAAAAAAATAGTTATAAATAATTTTTGTTAGTTTACCATAGACCAATATTACATAAGCAATATTATGAGATACTAGATGTATTCCTTAAATATAGTAATATATTTGTTCTCACTTTTGCCTTATGCCATTTTCCATTCATTCTTATGAATTTCATTGAAAAATCTGTGTCATGCCCGACCTTCATTTCCACTTAATATTGAGTTTTGAATTCATTCCTACTTTATTTTTAACGAATATAATTTATTATAAATCTTAATATTTAAACCATACATCCGATATATTAGTGGAAGCAGAAACATGATTGAGTAATAACACTGGAGTCTAGTTAATCAATAAGATACTTAAGAAAACATAAAATTAAAATAATAATAAAATAAAGTAATTTCCTTATAATGTTAACATTAAATATTAGCGTTCAATTTTTAGTCAAAAGATAGATGGATGGTCAAATGTATATGGAATATTTAACACCTGCGAGCGGCAGGATAATAAGGGCTTTTAATACAAATACATTTAAATAGCAAAAAATACACTTCAAAAGAAAAACCCAAAAACTTATCACAATCACCCTGAAAGAAATACAACTCATGAATTCAAGCCAATACTCGAAAACCGGCAATCCGCTAATCTAAAGGTGGAAGACAGCAACTGATTTATATTGTCAGTGGGGTTCGCCATACTGTGGGCTATTGCTAAAACAACTCCATCATTTCCAAGGTTCTAGTTGCTTGGTGTTTTAGCTATATGAGGAAAGCTGAAAATGGAAGTTCGTACGCATTTAATTTATATGGTTACAGAATGAAGCAAGATGGTTTTCTGTCATCTCATTTCCTATCAAATTCATGATATGATAATGGGTGTGGAGCCATCGGTGAAAATTCCAACTTCCTCTCGTAAGTTGACTCGCTACAATTCTGTACCAGGCATGGTTATGAAAACAAAAAAATTCGTGTAAAACTCATCAAAATATGGCAATAATGCATATTCGGCATACAAATGTGAATAGTAGCGATATTATGGAACAAACTGTTCGTGTGTGAGCTGGCGAATCGTGTTCAAATTTTTGGAAACGACATTCATTAAATAGGCAGATGTGTAGTTACAAATTACCGAGGGAACGTTTTGGAAGACTCGGTATGTTTAGAAAGACGCATAACCAAACATAGAAATGAGGTTCAGCAGCTTCCATGCCCGTGTACGGGTTGGAAGTGGACAGTCGAGCACGTGGACTGTATAGGACTTCGCTTACTGGTCGATTACAGATAGATTTTCCAATAAATTAAATTATTTTTTTTATATTTTAATGTATGCTTAATTAAAATCCTAATCAAGTTGTGAGCTAGTGGTTGGGAAATCGAATAGAAGTTTAATGGAGGTACTTCCAGTACAGTACTATAGTACCATCGCCCCGCCGCCCTCCACATGCTCGAGGCAATGGGTGTGGTGGCCTTCTGCATGATGGCATGTAGAGAAGGTGGAAAATGTGGCAGCGATAGTTGTGTTGGTGAAGGCCTTAGCAGGAGTAAAGGGAGATAGTTGGGTATTGTTGTTCGGAGCGATCGTGGACACGAATGCTGATGCACTAGACGGGCTCTGCGACGCCATCCACAACACCAAGCACATTGTCTGCATGCACAAGAGTTAATGGGTATGTAATATGGTATCTCAACCCTTGCCAAGTTTACTCGTTCTAGCTTTCGCTTGAGGGAGAGGGGGTGTAAGGACCTGCAGTCCTTGAATGCGTTTCGGCTTGAAGTGCGAGTTCAACATAAGCGTGCGAAAGTGTTATGGCGTAATACGAAGTGTGTGGAAGGTTGGGCAAGCTATTTATACATGCGTGGGAGCGTGGAGGAGCACCCACGGGCCGACCAACAAACGAAGCAAGGCCGACTTGACTTGAGAGCGTTTGGAGGAAGGCCGACTCACGTTTAGAAGCATTTGCGATGAAGGTTGAGGGCGTGGGCAAGTCGGCTGAGTAGCTACGACCTCGCCCTGCCATGCATATATATTGGTGGTGCGTAGAGCTCATTTCCACCATCGCTCAACAAGCAACTTTGCTCATGAAGAAGAGAAAGGCGCAGGACTAAGGTGTGGATGCAGCAAAGAAGAGGGAGGCGCAGTTCGGTGATGCGCCCATTCTTGGGCAAGGCCGCACGGAGTTAAGTATCGTTTCTTGTTTTGGGTGAAGGGCGCGGGTAGAGGAGCGCCCACCGGTTGGAGAAGGGCATGCACGGGTGTGTGGTGCCCGGGTTGTGCGAAGGAGTGCCCAACAGTGAAACAAAGGGTGAACGCTCGGTTTGTGCGACGACTTGGCACGGGTTCTTAGGTGACTTAGGTGAGTGCCCGCCCGTCATGCAAGTGTGCATGGTGTGACTTTTGGTGGAGTGTTGAGATTGTGAACGGAGGTGTGTCTCGTGTAGAGGTGCCCGTGTGTGGCAACTTGGAGGTGCACCCAAGTTGGGCAAACAACACGATTGTGCGACAAGGTGAATGAAGGGTTAATGAGTCGTGCAGCGACTGTGCGGAGGTGCCGACGAGCTAGGCAACCAAGTTTTGCCGAAGATTGTAAATTTGGCTAAGTAGAAATTTGGGGTTTCCAAGTATACTTGTAAAGCTTGTAACTTGTAAAAGACTGTATAATATATTATTAGGCAGACTCATTGTTCAGGGAGTTGCCCCTCCCTTTATACTATGCAACTGTGTTCTTCATGTATAGTTGCTGATGTTAATGAATGTGTATGGGTGTTCATTGGTATAAAGGAACATTAATAATTACTTAGTTGAGAAATACAAACTAAGTAGGATAAGTGGTTAGGCATAGTCCATGAACATAAGTATTGGTGAAAAGAAAGTGTTCGGTGGTGCCGCACCTTGCCTAGCACAGTTGGAAGACTACCGTAGGCTTGGGGGCATGACAGGTGGTATCAAAGCAAACTGATGACCGGGTTGACGATGAAGTGTTGATCCCACTGCACTATCGTGACATGTGTTATCAAAGTTGGTGGACTGAATCAAGGAGTTGATTCTATGAAGACTGAAGACTTGAAAGGGAGTTCAAGTTTTGCAGGTGACAGGTGGAATATTAGGGTGATTCAGGTGAATGGTGAAACATGTTTTGTAGGGGTGAATCTTAGTGCTTGGGCCAAGCTGAACGACAAGACATGGAAGGTTTGGAAGAATGCAAAGGGAAGCTCTTGCTTACCTTATATGAGTTGAAGTGGATGAAAGAAGAGAATCCCTGGATTCGAAAAGAACTTGAAGTCTTGGAAAAGAATGTTGAAGACAAACTTCTTCAACTTGGTTGGACAATGGCACAAGATGAAGTTGCAGATTGTGCTGACAAGGAAGAGGAAGTCGTGATGGTTGAGGATGTTGCAGCTGTGACAACGATGGAGGATGAACTTGAGGTTAATCAAGTTGGACTAGGATCGTGCAATTTGCAGACATGGATGGATGAGGATACTCATATGGAGGAGCCTCATGATGATGATGATGTAAGTACTATTGATACTCGTGTTTCACTTGAGAATTTGGTAGATGGACCGCATGCAGGAAAGGGAAAAATGAGTTTGCCAATGCTAGGGAGGATCTTACCATGGATGTCTATGATGAAACCTTGTATAGAGAAGCAGGGATTGTTGATTGTTGCAGGACTTGTTGGGGTTGTTTGTAACCTTATGATAGAAGGTACAAGGGCCCGTGACAAGGGAGGAACATGATGATCGTTATGGAGGATTGGGTCATGCTTTAGCCACATGAAAAGTTGACCAAGTGCCCGACATGACTCATGGACATATTGAAGGGCACACACTTGAGGTATGATGATAATTGGGTGGACTTCTCATGACCGAGACTAAGAGCAAGTCTTGGTGGAACCATTAGTGGGGGAGCTATGATGGAAGGGACTCGTGATGATGATGATATGGTTGGGTGACCAAGTTCACTAGACCGAAGATTGCAGAATTGGATGAGGAGGACCGATTATTGTGATGGGTCTACTTGGTTGGACACATGGGCAAATTAGTCATGGACATCATGTTGGAGACATGGAGCATGACAGTCTTATGCAGGGACATTATGCAAGAGCACTTGTAGAGGTGTCACTTATGGGCATCCAATGAGGAGTGCCAAGGCAGGGATGTTGTGCAGGTGGATTTGCGGTGTGACATGGAGATGTTTTACTTATGAGCCAATGGAGAGGTTGTGCACTCTTGTACAACAAGGCCATGGGCTTGGATGGAGTTGTGAGTAGACTATGGAGCATTCCTACTACATGGAGAGCTGAGGCATCTTGCAGAGACCTTTGGGCCGAGACTTGTATGCTTGCTGAGATGTTGGTTGGAGATGACTTATGGAGCTAATGATGACATGAGGTTGTGACTTTTAGGGACTTCATATATGGTGGACTTGGAGGATTTGATGCATTGAGGAGCTGAGGTCAAAGACTTTGATGCAGGATGGGGTGCATACTTTCGAGTACATGTATGGGAATGGCTTGAAAGAGTGACTTGATTGGAGGATCGATATGAGACACTTTGGGAGTGATGGAGTTACAACGATGATGATGCCTTGGTGGCAACACTTGGGCATGGGTTGAGTCAAGACTTAACCACTTTTGACCCCATGGGAGCTGATTGATCTATGATCATGGGCAGCACATGGATAGATGAGACGGGTGTGTACTTGTTTCTATGGCAGACTTGAGGGATGGCACATTACAGATAAGATGGAGGTTGCTTCATGGACCTGGATGTGGCACATCGAGAGTTGGAGTTTGCTAAGATGGTCTCTTCATATTGAGGAGGCACACATATGGATGATGATGTTGGGATAGATGTGGCTAATTTGATGTAGCACATTAGTGCCAAACATCATGGACAGCATGTTGCAAATGAGATAAGGACTACTTCATGGACCTAAGCATGGCTTACGCTTATATGGAAATGGATTCTTGATCGAGTTGGTGATGTGACAGGATGTTCTAAAAAAAAACTGATGGTGGCATGAGGATGTGCATTTTCATGGTTTGAGCATGACAGTTGGACTAATCACCCAACTAGTTCAAACATGGGGTCACGGAGTGTACAGAGATGTGTTAGCATTGTGTTGGAGTATCATGGCAGTAGTTCACATGATAACAATACATGATGAGGTCGACACGAGAGGTTGCAGGAAGCGTGTAGCTTGGATGGAAGGGCCAACCTTCCACAATGGGGAGCAACATGTGGAGAATGCGACGAGATGGTCGATGGTCATGGATTGAGATGATTTTCAATGTATGACATACTGATGGGGTGTATACCTTGGTATGGTGATCTTGGTGATAGATGGTCACCGGGACGAGTCATGATGGAGACAATGGTTCTACATATGTTGCAGAGATGGTTGCAGTATGTGGAGGAGTTGACATCATGGGTGAGACAGTTGTTGATGATCTTGGTGGATGGGTACCAGGATGGCATGTTGTCGAGGATGACAACGACTTCAGGTGGAGGAGGATGTAAGGACTTGCAGTCCTTGAACGCGGTCCGGCTTGAAGTGCGAGCTCAACATAAGCGTGCGAAGGTGTTACGGCATAATAAAAAGTGCGTGGAAGGTTGGGTGAGCTATTTATACATGCGTGGGAGAGTGGAGGAGCACCCACGGGCCGACCAACAAACGAAGCAAGGCCAACATGACTTGAGAGCATTTGGAGGAAGGCCGACTCACATTTAGAAGCATTTGTAATGAAGGTTGAGGGCATGGGCAGGTCGACTGAGTAGCTACGACCTCGCCCTGCCACTCATATATATTGGTGGTGCATGGAGCTCATTTCCACCATTGCTCAACAAGAAACTTCACTCATGAAGAAGATAAAGGTGCAGAACTAAGGTGTGGACACAACAAAGAAGAGGAAGGCGCAGTTTGATGATGCGCCCATTCTTGGGCAAGGCCGCACGGAGTTAAGTGTCGTTTCTTGGTTTGGGTGAAGGGCATGGGTAGAGGAGCGCCCATCGGTTGGAGAAGGGCATGCACAGGTGTGTGGTGCCCAGGTTGTGCAAAGGAGCGCCCGACAGTGAAACGAAGGGTGAATGCTCGGTTTGTGTGATGACTTGGCATGGGTTCTTGGGTGACTCGGATGAGCACCCACTCGTCGTGCAAGTGTGCACGGTGTGACGTTGATAAAGTGTTGAGATTGTGAACGGAGGTGTGTCTCGTGTAGAGGTGCCAGTGTGTGGCGACTTGGAGGTGCGCCCAAGTTGGGCAAACAACACGATTGTGCGACAAGGTGAATGAAGGGTTGGTGAGTCGTACGACGACTGTGCGGAGGTGCCGACGAGCTAGGCAACCGAATTTTGCCGAAGATTGTAAATTTGGCTAAGTATGAAACTTGGGGTTTCCAAGTATCAGTAAAGCTTGTAACTTGTAAAAGACTGTATAATATATTATTGGGCAAACTCATTGTTCAGGGAGTTGCCCCTCCCTTTATACTGTGCAATTTTGTTCTTCATGTATAATTGTTGATGTTAATGAATGCGTATGGGTGTTCATTGGTATAAAGGAACATTAATAATTACTTGGTTGAGAAACACAAACTAAGTAGGATAAGTGGTTAGGCATAGTCCACGAACATAAGTATCGGTGAAAAGAAAGTGTTCGGTGGTGCCGCACCTCACCTAGCATGGTTGGAAGACTACCGTAGGCTTGGGGGCGTGATAGGGGGGTTTTATGGGTGAAAGTTGTGAAATTGAACAACATTGGAGGAATTGGGAGTGGAGGTTGGTGGCACTTGTCTGGTCTTGCGTCTGTCTTTTGCATCCGCTTGGTATTGCATCCATTTCCCTCAACTTTGAAATTCTCCTATCCCGCATGGGAAATTTTGGGCAAAGGGCCAAGTAGGGTGGTTTGTAAGGCTCTTGTGGGCATAGGTAGCATGACAGGTCTAGGGGGTAGAGTTTGCCAATCCACCTGTAGTCTGGGAAAATTCCCCTACTGTAGATGCATGTGTAGTTGTTGGGAGATGGGTAGGAACCGCAACAAAAGGGAAAAGGTTGAGAACTATGGGAGGGAAGTTTGGCAAGGGAATGAAGTTGGCTATAACAGGCAAATAGGCGATGGCGACGTTGGCATCATGGGGCTAAGGGATGAGGGGATGACTAGGATGGGTTATCTGATTCCATCCTAGGAAAAGGGGGAAAGGGTATGCATACTGTGGTTTGCTGAACCAGAGCATGTGGTAGAGCTCACCAACTCATAATTGGGGAGTGGAAGCTAACCTGCTTGAGGGTGAGAGGTGGTGGTTGTGGCGGCAGGGTACCATTGGAGATGGTAGTGGGTCGCCCCCCTCTGGGGAATTGACCTACGGCCATGAAGGCCTTAACACTGCAATTGATGGGGAAGGGGAGGAACAAGGCAGGGTGGCAAGTTGTAACACTACCACCCAAGTACAAGACTACTATTATACTTGGTTTAACTGTCTCTAGTTAACGAATTGTTGTAATGAACAAGATTGAGATAACGCAGCCATGGCTCATCCTACAAAAAGTCATGGTAGTGTTAGACATGCTCAAGCAACCAGAAGAGGCATGGACCCAGGCACGTTTGAGGCTTGCAGAGGTAGGAAGACAGTGGAAAGAATTATCAGTGAAGCAGAAAAGACATACCGTGAAGGCACAAATGATGGTATCTGCAAAATTATTGAAGAATGGGAAGATGAGGTTAAACAGGAAAGCGAGACAGACAAAGAGATGGAGGGCTAGAGGACCCTTGTCCCGAACCCTGGAAACACTAGAGGCAGGATCACTTAATTCAAATAGAACTTATACCTTTATTAGCTAATGAAAACCCTGCTCGGCAAAGCTATGGAGTAGATCTCGATGGGCATGGTTGTCACTGTTCAAAGGCATGCCGAATTATAAACAAGAATTTTAGAAGGTGCAGTTTCAACTACACAAGCACGATGTTAGACTTGGCAAAATTGAGAGGTACATTCCATGTCTCTTAGAACCGACTGAGTAGCCAGGATCGAACGCCAAAGACCTAGCACTAGTAGAATCGTCTTTAGCTGAACAAAATGACTAGATAATTTGTCTTGTTAGTTTTGTTTATATATGCAGATAGTTTTTACATTTCCTTATGCAAGCATATGTATAGGTAGATATCTAGAGTCCGAACATGATTTTGAGACTTATATAGCTTGAGTAGAGAAACTGAAACTCTTTTGTTATTGGATTGCATACAATGCAGATAGCTAGCCAACAAACTTGGTTTCCCACTGGGTAAGTTGAGGCCACCTAGCCAATCTATGTGGTGTAAATTTTATTTATGAACTAATTAAAAGATAGAATCTACCAAACTTAACAAAAAAAATATGCTTAATTAAAAAATATAATTAATTATTTAATATATATAAAAAATATTAATAATAATTATTATTAATAAATTTCAAAATAAATCGTAAGATAAGCATGGTTAAAGAAGTTTATAGATGTTTATGTAACTTCCCTCTCTATGTAAATATGTAATCTAAAAGGAAATACATATTACATATTCTTGATTATAAATATTAATTGTATGTTAGAATTAAACTAACAAATTATTAATACATGTCATGGTTGTATGTTAAAATTCAGCAAAGCATTATTAATATCAAAAATGAAAAAGAATATCAATTTTTGAGTACATGGAAAAATACAACGTAAGAAACATTAAATTTTAAACTCCAAAAACCAACATTTATTAAATTTCTCTAATAATTTACAAATAAGTAAATAAATTAATTATTTAATTAATAAACAACATATGTGTTAGTATTTATGAAAAAGTATAAGGAATCATTAAAAGAATTTATATATATTTTATAAAAAATTATTAAAATAAGTTAGCATAGATTTATCTTAACTTTAAATTTACTAAGTGTAAATATGGATCAAATCCCTTTTCACTTTTAAAAGGTGTTTATTACTTTCAAAAAACTGATCTCTCTTTAAAGCTTGGTAGATCTAAAGTTAAGATGGCTCATATATATATATATATATATATATATATAATATATATATTAATATATTTATATATATATCCTTATTTGCAAAAACTAGAGCCAAGAACAACGAATGATATAAATTAACTATTTTCCCTCAATTTTCTTTTAATTATTAATTTAATTAAGTTATTTTATTTTTATTTTTATGCAATTTAACTCAATCAAAATGTTTACATAACATAACAGGTCATGACAAGACATTACGACATCTCTTCCATACTTGGTTGTAGAGTGCATCTACTCTAGCTACATAAACTTGATTGCTATGTTAACCAATTGTTTTAACATTCATATTAAACCCAACATATTATTCTCTTTGAATAGGTTGACTTCAAAAATGATCAACATGCATATCATTGGCAAATTATCCAAACCACGAAAAAAAATTCCTGGATGCATGTGAAGTTGTAAATGTTATCTAAGATGGTAATCATATAATTGTGACCACCCATTAGATTGTAGGGTATCCTCCTATTGATAAATGTCTTAACTAATAAGCATATGGTAGCTTTTCTATGATTGAATTGATCTGGTTTGCACTTTCCATGTGTGACATATAATGATTTAATTTTGATTGATTTATGCTTTATGGATGATTATTTAAATGGTTAATTATAGTATTATATTGTTGTTTTAAGATAATGTTTAGTAATTATGCTACAAGAAACATATCACAATGCATTTATGTTAATTAATACTATCTTATACAATCTTAATAGTGCTTGATCAATTCCAAAAAGATTGGTATGGTCATAGGATTTGTTAACTTAAATCGACTAATTTGAAACTAACAATTGGATCCCACTACCTTCTTCAAATAAGACACATGGAAGATAGGATGTATCTTGGAGTGAGATGGAAGAGCTAGTTTGTACACAAGCTTTCCAATGTACTAGATAACCTTATAGGGTCCATATAAGTTGGGTCTAAGTTTTTGGTGGCTTTTATCTTAGAATGATGTTGGTTTATAGAGTTAAAGGTGAAAAAATGCATAGTCATCTTTTGCAAAAGAACACTCTAAACATTGTTAGTCATCTTGTAACTTTAGTTATTTTAAGTCAAAATTAACTATCCTTAACTATATAAATAATGGAGTCTCTGGTGTGAAATGTTTGATCCAATTTTAAACCTTGGAAGTGCCTAATGAATATGAAGCCACTAATAAGGGTTTAAGCCACTAACTAGGTTTTTTGGCCATAGATAGCTTCATATGGTGTGTGGTGAGCCCTGGTATTGCACCAAGGGTTTTGCAACTCCCAAGGGCTCCTCAAATCTATTTATCAACCTAGAGTTCATACAAAATTCGAGGTGTTAGTGTTATATACAGATCGATGGGATTATACTCATGTCACCCTCAACTAGGATATTTGATGAATAGTTCTCCAAGATCATTCTTCTTAATGATTTAGAAGGAAAACTAACAAATGAAGGTGCAATTTAGAAGACACCTATAATGATAAAAAGGAAAAAAGAAATTGAACTTCAACTTGTAAATTCTATTGAATCAATTCATGAAACGATAAGGGCTACACTACTTGCAGAAATGGAACTACATTATCTTGTAATCAACCATCTAGCTGCCAAATATACTTGCAGACAGGAAGCTAACCTACCAAATCATAACTCAAGATTCCATGCATCATCTATCTAGCTCATACTTGCATATAAATCAATGTTCTGTTTATGCCAAATATGTGATAAAGAAACTAATGCTATTCTACTTTGCAGTGAAGGAAAATGATGGTTGGAGGGGCATAGGTGTTTCCCTTGATCATGGAGTCACAACTGGGGCTCAACCTACTTCTAAACTAAGTCCAAATTGCATCAAAGGTCAAAATAGGTGGACAAACAGGCTGCTATAGGTATGCTACAAGAGGCTACTACAAGTGCCCTATATTTCTATAAGAAGGTTGCTGAGAAGGTTGAGGAGGTAGGAATGATGGGTTCAAGGGATGGAAAGGTGGATGGAGGTTGAGGTAAATGGATGAAAGGTGGCCAACACCCCTAGCCAAGCTCAAAGAATTTGGAGGGCATGTTTTTCACTAGGAGAGCTTCTCACAATGATCTAAGTGGATGATCTCAAGAACAGAACTTTGAAGAAAAAATTTGGGACTCATAAAAGAGGGTGAAGAAGTCCAATTTGGAGGTGGTGAAATGCCCCTTGCCTACATATCCAAATAGCCCTAAAACACCACATGCATATACCCTTTTATCATTGACAAAATGAAGCAACTAATAGTGGAAAAGGTGAGTTGAATTTAAATTCCATCTAATCTATGCCAAAAAATCTAATCTAGTTAATGAATCAACTCCTAAGCTACATTAAGCACATGCAAAACAAGATTACTGACGTAGGCCTTCTTCCAAGAAATCATAAATATAGTATTTTTGGACTGTGATTGTACATCCTTCCTTTCATGCTCCCTTGGGAGAGATGATATAGAGGTTGCAATCACAAGATTTTGAGGGGTTATTTTCTATTGAAATGTGGAAAGCTAATAAGCACTCTAAAATGAAAAGAAATACCAATACATAAAAAGAACCTAAGCCACTCAGGTTGGGCCCAAACCCAAGGGCCTCATCCCTCTAAAACTAACTCAGTGATTAACCAATAAGAAACTTCTCATTATCATTGCATCAATGTCAAATACATCACATAACCAGTCAAAAATAATAGTGCTAAGTGCTTGAGTTCGATATCTACCTAGATGAAAAAAAAATTGAATCCTAATAGTTTATTTTACTTGTTTATTTATACAAGAGGATAGCTATTAGCATCTCCCTAGAAAATAGGAATGTTTGTCTCCCATAACTCAATATTGGTGGACCTTTATCTTCATTAACTACACTTGCTTAGCTGCCAATGAACTCATCTTGCTTGGTTGCCAATGACCTTAGATGATGAGAGAGAGTGCAGTGATATTGGGTTGATTAAAGGAGTTAAGGAGTTGGAAACCTCCTAGAATCTCTCCCTGTTATCTACTCTGAACCCCTACATGTAAATAGAATATCTCAAAAATGCTCCATTTCCTGCAATTAAACCATATTAGGCCACATGACATAGCAAAACATCTTTTACCCCTCTCACTAAGCATAATATAACAAAAAATGTAAACAAATGTGAGAAAGAGATAGTTCTAAAGCTGGAGGATGGCATTATGACCCTTATGATGTACCTATTGATGAGCCTCATCATAACCCCCCCTGAAATTGTTGCTCATCCTTTGATAAATGCAATCATCTATGTCCATTTATTTCATGGCCCTGGTGACCTCCCTGACATCCCAAGGTTCCTCAGATGGTGTGCCTTCTTGGGGATAGAATTATTTTCTATCTCTATCATCTCCTTGTACTCTTATTCTTCATTTCTACCTTCCTGTAGGCCTAACAACAAGGGTGGATTGAGCTTGAGTCCTATCCACTTAACTTTTAATCTTTTCATGATCCTCTTGTATAGGGGTATCCTCTCCAACGCGTTCCTTAACCTTTTAGGGGAGTGATATTCTATGATCTGGAGGTTGTGGGGTAAGGCATTCCATCTCTTTTTGCAAGCTTACTGGATTTTTGTCCCAACAACCTGAGTGTGTCTTCAAACTGTGAGATGAATTATTCTTTGGTGGCAAGGTATCTGGATGCTAGGTCAACATCATTGGATATGATGCTATGATTTCTAATCACAACCATTGGGCTTGTTATCTATGCCCTGATATATAATGATTCTTTTTCTTCCTTTTCCATAATGCTTTCCACTTCTTCAACTCTTTCCTCCTCATGAGCCATCTAGGATGCTAAGGCCATCAACTATGTATCCCCCAATATTCCATTGGGATCCAAAATATTCATATCAGTCAAAGTGATGTTATGAATGTAAAACTCAGCCAATTTGGCTCTATCCTCAATGCTAACTTTGTTGTAGAATTCAACGAATTGTTTATAATCTTGAAATGGCATAGACCCATGTTGTGCTAACGTTTTGATTTGGCATTGGAGCCACTTCTCTTTGAGAAAGAGTGCATAATACTTGGATGGTTGTCTGCACCATAATGCCTCCATGGAGAGGCTTTCCATTGTGGCAAGTTGGGTTTCATTCTCCTATAGCTTCTCCCTTAATCACATATTTTCTACCTATAGCCACTCCTTCATTGTGGACTCTCTCATTCTCAACTCACTTAACTATTTGCCCATTTCAAGGAATTTTTCTTCCATGAGGCCCACATCCTCAACCTTCTTAGACTTAGAAATTTTCACTCACCTATGGGTTCTTCCTCTTTCTACTTCTAGCTCATAGAAAAGTGGGATTGCAAATGTTGGGGGAATAATTCTCCCTCCTTCAATGAATTTATAATAAGAGATTATGTTGGGTTATGGACTAGGCTCCTAGAGCTCTCGGAATTTATTCTCAAATGTTTTTGGGGAGACTGTTATCTCCTGTAGATGTTGTGTCACATTCCACCCCTCCTGTTGTTCATTATGCCCCTCCCGTAGCACACTTTGTTTTTCTTGTAGCATACTTTGCCCCTCCTGTAGCTTCCCCTTTTATTCTTATTAGAGGGTGGTTGGTGTCTTGGGTTGTTTCAAGGAGGTTTATATGGTGGTGGGCCTTCTTACATATGCTATAGGAGTCTTTGTTATGGGTTTTGGAGAGGTGACCTCTTTGATTTTTATTTTAATGTGTCCCACCTCCTCTTTATTTCTTGGGGATTCTTCAATTGTGATAGCCTTTGTGGGAGTTTGTGGCCTGCCTTGCTTGATCCTTGTGCTTTTCTTGGTCTTAAAATATAGAGGGCTTACATTTTTCTCTTCATTTTAGGTTATACTGGGGTGCTCAAGGTAGCTAAAGTTGCAATTCAGTGGGTCCTAGAAACAAAATTGATTTCTTTGGGGGTATCTATATTTCTTCGGGCTTAGTAGTCTTCTTAGGACTTGATTTTTCCTATTTCTTTCCTTATTCCTTTTCATCTTGTTCTATTCCTACATTTGCCTCTAGCTCTTCCACTGTCCTTTTTGCTTTTATTTCTCTTTCCTCTTCTTCTTACCCTAATGTTTCTTCCTATTTTTTCCTTGCCCCTTCTTCTTCTTCCATTATTTTTCCCTCTCTTCCTCGAACACTAGAGACTAGGATCTCACCTAATGTGAGGGTTTGTGTGTCAATGAAGGCTTATCTATCCATGTCCATGAATTTGAACCAAAGGACAGGGATTCTCAACTTGGTCAAGGCATCCACCACTATCAGTTTAATGAGGCCATGATGGCCTAGGTGTTGGTGTTTTCCTTCTCTCACTTTTTGACACATGTCACTCATGGACTACAGGAGGAAGTATGGCACACTAAGCCTTTGAGAAAGAGGCAATTATGCCTAGAACCTGAGTTCATGAAGCAATCTGAAGTGGTAGGCATAGACCACACTCAGTCTTCCCTCATAAGAGATGTATTTCAGAATATGGTAGGCCACCTCATCCCAAGGATAAGGTAGGATTTCCCTCCTAACTCTATTCTTGTCCTCGAAAGACTTTTCATTGATAGTGAAGAAATTTTTTTTAGTAGTGGCAGTCGTGGCTTTGTCTTCTCAACTCCATTTGATCCCTAGAGGTAGGGTTCTCACTCTGCTAATTATTACAAGGCTGAGTGATATAGTTAACCCCCTCACCACAGTGGTGGCACTATCCTATTTTTGTGAGGTCAGGGCCATGGAAAGTTCAAAGGCAATGTCATCATGATACCGTTTCAACAATTCAAAGAATCCTAGCCATTGGTGTCTTCTAGAAATTTTTACCATAGGAGGGTGTAGGTGGATTATTTTGGTATCTGAGGACTCCCTTCTGTTAAATCCTCCCCCCATCTCTTCTCTATGTTTTTAGGTAAGTGAGGGAGAGATACTTCTTTAATAGCTTCAGTGTATAATTCAATGAGTTAAAATTCCTTGTTGATGACTATTACCTACATCCCCCTTACTCTACTGCTCAAAAATACCCTTTAATTTCACAATTAGACTACTATTGCCTGTAGAATCTAAAGTGAAATTTGCATAGAATCTTATGGATGGATGAAGGAGATCGTGGAAATTACTTTTTATCAAGTGGTATGGGATGAAGGTGATAATTTGGAGACCAATTCGAACCTTTGTGGCTTTCCTCCACCCTTTCAGTCTTCTTGTAGCAATTTCTCGACCCTCCTGTAGTAGTTGCAGGCTTGCATGTAGCTCCTTCCAGTAGAAATTGCATAATGGGGTTCGAAACTCTTCAATGGAACCCTGAGCTCATCCTCTCCTTAAGTGTTTTTTAAATGAACAATTAAGCCAAATAATTCAAGCCTTGGTACATAATATTCCATTTTTGTCTTAGGCTTGGAGCATTGTGGTGACTTGACAGTCACACAAGGTTTCCTCTTGTGGACTGTTGTCCCCACTTGGAGTGATTATTTCCTCTTTCCTCGTAATCAACACCTACTATATATGATCCCAACTTGACTGATGTGACATATCTATGTTGCATGAGTGCTTACCATCACTTTTAGTTTACTAGATGAGGGTGGCCAAGTTAACTGGCCACCTCCATCTTATTAAAACATCTCCTCTCAATATTTACACATTTTTGTTATTCACACATAGGAAGGAAGTGATATTTTTCCATACTTATGCCTACCTCATGATCAAACTGATGCAAGGATTTGCATGGTGGAGCTGGACCACATTATTGGCATTAAGGGAGTTGACTTTATGGCTTCTTTCCTATGTATTTCTTCATTGCTCCTGATGATATTTGACTAGTTTGTTTGTTGTGTGTGTAGGTACCTTGTTGATGTCCAAGATGCTATTGTTGGTGGAGAGTCCTTCCGGGATTGATATGACTACTTTAGAGTGGCTTCATAATTTTCCATCACCCCCTACTAATGAGAAAAAAACAATATTATTTATTTCTGTGATATGTGCACATGCTGCTACAAGAGGAGGTTTTCTTCCTCTAACAGCCCTCTCCTTTTCCTTTGGGGTCTCCAACCTGCATGGGGCTGATGAGAGAAGTTGTAATAGGTCTTGAGGAAAAAGCTAGGATCTTGAGGGAGTAGTTTATACTTGTATAAATGAATATGATGGCCTTCGTGTGTTTTTCCAAATTTTTAATAGGGGTAAGACAGAGTGGAGGAATTTTAGTGTAAAAGAGATTTGTTTTTTTTATGAAATGGGATGGATGAGTGATAGATGGATGGTGGAACATGGTGGGGGAACCTTATTCATAATTTTCAAGGTTGTGTTGGGTTTTCCTTTCCCTCAGATCCCCCTCTTGTAGCTTTTCAGAACCCTCTTGTAGCACTACAAGAGCTTCCTATAGCATTTACAGGTCCTTCCAGTAGCAATCCAATGAGGGGGTGAAACTTGAATTTTTGGGCTAATGCGATGGTGGAGAGGGGTGATCACATGAGTGTGGATGATGGATAAGGAGTGGATGGATGGAAGATGGAAGGGAATATTAATAATTTTGGCCCTGTAGCCATGAATCTACCACTGTCTTTAATCTTGGAAAATGACAAAAAAAATTAGCAAACATGGTGTAGATCCATTTCTTGCGTTTTTTTTTTTTCTTCTTTTCTCTTTTTTTTAGATACACATGCTGTCGCAGAGGAGGTTTTCAACCTGTATGCCTACCCTAGGTGCCTTACGAGGAGTTTTTGCCTAGGGATCTTTATTATCTATTTCTTCTTTTTCTTTTGCTCTTGGGTTGCCTCAAATAGGTTTTCAACCTAGGAGTTGGCCTCAGATGCCTCACAAAAGTTTTCATCCAGGCCTTTTATTTTTTCTTTTTATTTTTTTAACAAAAACATCTAGAAATGTTGTGGACTAGAAGCTATGACACTTCCAATCACATTTACTTAACTACTAATTTCACTGATGAATTCTTCCTTAAACATATGTTTTCTATATACCTTCAGCCTATAGCCATTGACAAGAAAGGAAATCCATTCCTCATCATTGGTCCCGATTTTAGCAGCTCCATTGTCATGACATTTTTCTATCAAGTATGGGCCTAACCATCTTGTCATCAATTTTCCTTTGAAATATTTGAACCTATAATCATATAATAATGCCCAATCCCATTTTTGAAAAAACTTTTCCTTGATATGTCTGTCATGCCAAACCCTCCTTTGAAATTGTATAACTTCAATCTATAGGAGGGCATGCATTCTAAATTCTTCCAAGCCATCCAATTAGAGCAATTTCTCTTGTTGTGCTTCGGTGACATCTAACTCCAGTTGGGCTGCCATTCTCAAAGTATTATACTCAAAATCAATAGAAAGCGGAGATTTATTTCCATAAACTAGGCCATATGGAGTGAATATAATAGATTTCTTCCAAGTGGTGTTATAGGCCCAAGTGGCCTTCACTAATCTGTCTACCCAATCTCTCCTACTGTTGATCACAACCTTGGTGAGGATGCTCTCCAATTCCCTTTTTGTAACCTCTACTTGCACATTTTCCTGAGGGTGATAGGAAGCAGATGTTCTATGTTTGATATGATGCTACCTTAGGAGATTCTCAATCATATGTGATGTGAATTGAGCCCCCTAATTAATGACTATCTCCCTTGGTCACCCAAATTTGTAGAATATATTTTCCCTTAAGAACTCAACCACTTTCTCCTCTGTTACTATTTTAACAACCTTTTTGTTAGCCCACTTTTTCAAGTAATCAATGCACACAATGATGTACTTTTCTTCCCCACTTGTCAAATCCATGCCCCACTTGTCAAATGGATCTAAGGAAACATGAGTTTGTAGAGGTATTTCATCCATGGATGTGGTTTTTCCCATGCTTTGGCACTAATCACATTTGTTGGTATACCTTCCTGCATCTTGGTGGAGATTCGGCCAATAATAGATAGCTTGTAGAGATTTGAAAGTTATTCTCTTTGTAGCAAAATGACCTCCACAAGGCCCATCATGGTAGGTCGAGAGGATGTCAAATAATTCCTCTTCCTTGACACATCTCCTTAAGATATGATCTAGTCCCAGATTTAATATATTACCCCCAATCTAAGTGAAAGGGGTACTTTTCATTACAATTTTCCTCTTCTCCCTAGATGAAATATTTGGGGGAAATTTTATAGCAACTAGGTAGTTGGATATGCCAACAAACCATGGGGAGAGAACTAATATATAAAATAGGTGCTTATATGGAAGTTGATCATTGACCATAGCTTCATCACCTACAGAAAAAGCAAGCCTAGACAAAAAATATGCAATTAAATTTTATTTTCCTATCTTGTCAATGATAATTAAATCAAAGTTTTGTAACAATAACAACCATCTAATGATTCTAGCATTCACATCAGGCTTTTTCATCAAATATTTAATATTTGCATGGTTAGTATGCACAAAAGTTTGGTATCCAGTGATGTAGTGTCTAAATTTGTTTAAGGAGTGTACAACAACTAAGAGTTCTTTCTCAGTTACCGTGTAGTTCAATTTGGCCTTAGACAAATTTTTACTAATGAAATAAATGTCATATGGTGACTTATCATCCATTTGTACTAAGGATTCCCCCACAGCTTTGTTGGATGCATCATCATGGATATGGAAAGTTAAAGCCCAATTAGGACCCCTAAGTATGGGTGTAGTGGTTAATTTATGTTTCAAAGTCTCAAGGGCCTCTTGGCAGCTATTTTTCCAACATAATTCTAATTCCTTGGACAACAACCCAAGCAATTGTGAAGCCACTTTACTTAATTCCTTGATAAACCTCCTTGATAAACCTCCTATAATAGCCAACTAAGCCCAAGAAACTCCTGACATCCCTCTACTTTTTAGGAGTAGGGACACTTTTGATGATGGCAATCTTGTTTGGATCCACTTGTATTCCCTCCTAAGATATTGAATGGCCAAGGATAGTCCCTTCATTAATTAAGAATTGACATTTCTCAAGACTAAGTGAGAGTTTCGTTTCAATGCATTTCCTTAGGACTTTTCCCATATTAGAGAGAGAATATAGGAAATGACACCCATAGGGAGTGAAATAATCCATGTAGATCTCCACAGAGTCATGGAATAGCTCCAAAAAGATGCTCAGAACTTCCCTTTGAATAGTGGCAAGGGAATTGCATAGACCAAAAGGGAGGACCCTATAAGAAAAGATACCCTAACGACATGTGAATGTAGTTTTGTCTTGATCCTCAAGGTTGATTTGGATCTGATTGTAACCACTGAATCCATCCAAGAAAGAGAAGAACTTCTTCCCTGCAAGACAATCTCAAACTTGATCAATGAAAGGCAAAGGGAAATGGTCTTTCTTGGTGGATTTGTTCAATTCTCTGTCATCCACACATATCCTCCACTTCCCATTCTTCTTTGGGACCAAAACTAGAGGAGACACCCACCCACTATCTGAGATGGGGCATATGAACCCTGCATCCATAAAATTTTGAAATTCTTCCTTTAATATGTCCTTGAGGGTTGGTTTCATTATCCTCTGAGGTTGGCGCACAGGTTTTCATCCCTCCTCGATGTAGATGTGATTATTACAAGCCGAGGGATGCACCCCATTAATTTCTTTATAGTTCCAAGAAAAGGCATTTAAGTGTTCTCTCAACATCTTGCACAATTTTTCTTCTTGGTTGATTGGCAGAGAGGGGCTAATATTCAAGGTTCTAGATGGGCCAAGTTATACAACTTTGACATGGGAAGGACTTGGGTCAACTAAGCATAATTCAGTCCAAGGAATACTCTTAGACGTTTTCACAAACTCATCAAGAGGCATGGTATTAACGGGTTAGTTCTAGAGGATCTAGTCAATAAGGTCATATTCATCAAGTTTCCCCCTCCTATAACAACATATAGGGTACATATTGGATGGGATGTTGTATGATACACTTCATCTTACTCCTCCTCTTCTAGCCACAAGGATAAGTCATGATCAATGGACGGCCGAGCAGGAGGATACAATACTAATTGTTTGGACAAATGCCCATTCTTAATGGTCATGAACCCGACCCTGTAACTAAGGTAAGCATCAGCAATGACTAACCATGACCTTCTCATGATGAGAGGATAACCATTGAATTTCGTTTTGGGTTGGAGAACCAAGAAGTTAGTAGGATACTCCCATGAGTCAATAGAGACCATTACATCCTCAAAAACTCCCTTAGGAGATATTGTGGATCTATCTACAAGTTGAGGCACTGTATTGGTATTTCTCAAGTCTCCTTGGAGGTTTAGTTTTAGCATGGTTTCTTTATTCATCACATTGATGGAAACCCCATGATCAATCAGGGTATGAGGGACAATGATGCCATCAAAGTGCATATCTACTACTGGACTTCTAGGGTCTGATTATTTTGGACAAATCACTCTCCCCAACATCAAATCAGATAATTGACAAATAAAATTGATGGTGGGGGTGTCTCCTTTTCTCATCCTAGGGTGTTTGAATTTTTTCTATTTTATAAGCTTATTATATATGGGAACATCCTTAATAGCTTGAAGAAGGGTTATTTTAACAAACAGATTCTTCAGTTCTCCTAGAAGTTTAGACTCTTCTAAGGTATGCTAGTTGGGATGGATCAATATCTTAGGAAAAGGAGGTGGATTTACTTGAGGGGTACTCTCTTACTTTTGCTCTTCAAGTTCTTCAGGTGGATATGGAGGTTGGTTATATAGAAGAACCCTTCCACACGTAAGGTTGATATCTTGGATCTTTACAACATGGGCAGGGTAAGATGTCTCTCCATTGTAGACCAGTTGTGCTTGCTTGTTATTCAGGTTCAGATTGGGTTGAGAATGCATCTGAGGCTGCTTGGGTGGAGCAGGATGAGTGATCTGTGGTTGAGGTGGAGGTGGAGGTAGTAAAGTAAGAGGTTGGTTAAGTTTAGGCCTCCACCCTTTTGATGGGTTATTCCATTGAGGAGGTTGAGAAGCATATGGCTAAAATGGTTGATTGATAGGTTAGGGAGGATATTGAGGAGCATAAGGCCAAGAAGGAGGTGTGGACCATGATGGATGAGTGGAAGAGTACTAGGGTGGTAAGGATGCATTCTGGTTGGGATGGTAATAAGACTAAGATGCACCTTTCATGCCCTGTTGGTATGACCAAGGTCCTTGAGGCCTCCTTTGATTTATAAAACAGAGTTGCTCAACCCCACCTTCTGCCCCTTGGAATATAAATTTTAGACTAGGAAAAGAAGGGAATTTATCTGTGGCATGTTTTTTCTCATGGACTAAGCACACCTCTATGACATTTAATGAGCATTCATTTCTGGGGTGCCTTCTAGTGCATTTACAAAAGGAAATAGCTAGGGATCTGTCTACTTCCTCTTATTTCCTCTTGATCTACATGGTATCCATTTTCAAAGAAAAGGTATGAAACATTTCACTTTTAAATTCTTCCAACATGTTCCCAATCTCATTCTTGATGGATGTTGTGGAAGGAGAGGAACTAATCAAGCCTTGACTATCCCTACCCTTCTTTCTAATAGCCCTAAAGTGATTTTTGAACATTTTTTGATGTGATCATAGGATAACTAATAGATATCTTCCCCCGACAAGATGTTGAGGGTTTCCAGCATGTCCTCCCTGATCCCTCAGACAAAAAATAGCTTGAGTGATTCACGATCAAGGGCGCATCTGGCCCTCATATAACTGAGTTGAAATCTCTCCTCATTGTCCTTTGGGGATTCATCAGGTATACGAGTCATTCTAAATATTTCTTCCTTGGTTTATTTGGACCTATATTAGTCCCTGTACTTGTTATTAAAGGCGTGTTGCATTTGAGCCCATGTAGTGATGTTATCACCAAGGAGGACCATAAACTAGCACAAGGCTGCATCCTTAAGGGTACATGGGAATAAATTCAACTTCTGGTCATCAGAGGCATAGTAATAGGCCCTACAGATAACAACAAATTCAAACATAAAGGTATCAGGATCCTTAGAGGTTAAGCCATGGAAGTGTTGAAGGGAATTAGGGATGATATTCTTCATTCTAGTCCCTCCATTAGTCTCTCTGATAGGGAAAACCTCATTGTTCTTGTTTTCAGCCATGGTTTGGGTAGGTGAAGTGGGTCTTCTTCTTTGCTAATAGGCTCTTCAAAGATCTCAGTTTTCTCACCTAGAGTGTCTTCTAAATCCCCTGTAGTTAGAGAGGGAAGTTGGAAGTCATTGAAGAAGAGTGAAGGTTGACTTCTTGAGGGTGTGGGGGTGTTTGGTAAGAAGTTTCCTTGAGTATCTCTATTCCTATGAGGCATGAAAGAAAAAAATTATTATTTTCTTTTATGTTGCTTTTTCAAAACTGTATGAAAAACAAAAAATAATGCTAAAGTAGAAATAACATCTACCTTTACACCTCCTCGAAATCAGCGCCAAAAAGTGGTGAGCCCTAGTATTGCACCAAGAGTGCTGCAACTCCCAAGGGCTCCTCAAATCTATTTATCAACTTGGGGCTCATACAAACTTCAAGGTGATAGTGCTATATACACAATAGATTGCATTCTACTCTTGCCACCCTCAGCTAGGACATTTGATCAATAGTGCTGCAAGACCATTCTTCCTACTGAATTAGAAGGAAAACTAACTAATGAAGGTGCAATTTAGAAGCTACCTCTAATGATAAAAAGGAAAATACCTTTTTAACTTAAACTTGTAAATTTTATTGAATCAATTCATGAAAAGATATGGGTTACACTACTTGCATAAAGGGAACTACATTATCTTGCAATTAACCATCTAGCTACCAAATCTACTTGCAGACAAGAGGCTAACCTACCAAATCATAACTCAATATTCCATGCATCATATATCTATCTCACACTTTCATATAAATCAATGTTCTATTTGTGTCAAATCTATGATAAAGAACCTAATGCTATTCTATTTTGCAGTGAAGGAAAAGGATGGTTGGAGTGGCCTAGGTGTTTCCCTTGATCATGGAGTCACAATTGGGGTTCATCCTACTTCTAAACTAAGTCCCGAAATGAAAAGAAATACCAATACATAAGAGGGGCCTAAGACATTGGAGTTGGGCCCAAACCCAAGAGCATCAGCCCTCTAGAGCTAACTCATTGATTAACCAATAAGAAACTTCTTGTTATCATTTTATCAAAGTCAAATACATCACATAACCGATCAAAAATAACAATTCCAAGTGCTTGAGCTCAATAGGTACCTAGCTGAAAACAAAGTTGGAATCCTAATGAGATATTTTACATGTTTATTTATACAAGAGGGTAGCTACTAGTAGATCCCTAGAAAATAAGAATTTTTGTCTCCAATAACTCGAGATTGGTGGATCTTTATCTTCATTAAATACACTTGCTTGGTTGCCAATGACCTCGTCTTGCTTGGCTACTAATGACCTCGATATGATGAGATAGAGTTTGGTGATATTGGGCTGATTGAAGGAGTTAAGGAGGTGGAAAACCTCCTATAATCTCTCCATGTTGTCTACTTCGAGCCCCTACATGTAAATTATCTAAAAAATGCTCAATTTCCTACAATTAAACCATATTAGGCCACATGACATAACAAGACATCTTTTACCCCTCTCACTAAGCATAATATAACAAAAATTGTAAATAAATGTCACAAAGAGATAGTTCTAAAGTTGGAGGATGGAATTATGACCCTTATGATGTACTTATTGATGAGCCTCATCAGTGTGAATTTGATACCACCATGATAAGTGATATCATGTCACCATCCTACAAGGGGTAGTTGTTATGTCTGGTGGTGTGAATTTTTTGAATAAAATCAATGCAAATATGATTCTAAGTACTTATTGACCACTTTTCCTAGAACCCCATTTTGGGAATGATACACGATGTTCATGTTTAACTATTTAGCTTGAAGTTTAAAGAATTCCTACCAAACTTTTGTTGGTGAATGTGGTAGGATATCTAACACAATGAAATTTTCCATGACATGTAACTTAAAAATATGATTCATCAAAATTTTGACAACTATGGTGGGTGTAGATTGGTGAGATAAGGAAAAAGAAAAAATTAGTATTTTTCTAAATGTGGTTTACTACCACCATGATGACTAATTTATTACTACCTTTCAAGGACCTATATTAAAATCCATGGAGATGTCAATTCACATAGTAGTTGGGATTGTTAGTGGTTGAATTTCCTTAGGAACCTTCATAAAGTCATCCTTATTTATTTAGAAATCTTCACATGCACTATAAAAGCTTTGATGTTTAATTTCAAGCACAAAAGGAAAGATTTCTTAGATCATTTCTAAGTTTTATGAAATCTAGAGTGACCGTTCTTTCTAGTATGGGTAAGGATAATCCAAAAAAGGATCTATCTTCCTCATATATTCTTGATAAAGTGAAGACTACCACATTTTTTTTTACCTTGATTATATATTATCTCACAATCGAACCAAATCATTTTGTTGGGAAACTTATGTTGTGTTGAAAATGATAAACTCTATTCTATAAAATATTTCAATCTATCGTAATCAAAATTTATTTAGAAACATTTTCTAAGAAACATATGGCCACCAAATCTCAATTGCAATAGGGATGGAAATTGTCTTTTTCTCATAATTAGATTTTCCCAAATTGCAACAAAAAATGACTTATTGGTGAATTCCAAAGGGCACCTTTTTGCATTAACACAACCCAAATAACCCTTCCTAAGGCATTACATTCCAAGACAACCCTAGTCAAATTGAGCACTACTAAGACTAGAGTAGTGCACATGGATCCCTTAAAGTTGAAAGGGCCTACTTAGCAACTTGGTTTCATACAAAGACATTTTTTAAAGGTGTTGATGGTAAAGTTTGATACTTCACAAAAAAAACCTCAAATCTCGATAAGTGCGATAAGAGGGAATATCACTCTGACTCTATCGACCTTAAATCTACACCAAAATTTCAAGATGCAAAATCCTTGAAATCTAAAATTTATTTTCATAATATAATTTTTTTTATTTTATAAACTATAAATGTTCAAGAAAATAAGGTATTTGATGTAGGACAAACAACTTTAGTAACCATTTACACAACTATATCAAAGGTAATAACACGAATAGTTTTACATGGTTAAAAACCTCTAGGAGAGAAACAATCTACAACCCCAACCAAGGTAACGACTTGAGGAAAATTTAATAATGTAAAAAAAAAAAAAAATTGCATAAGAGAGACTCATAATTGATCATCATCCATGACCCTCCATGATATTTAAATAGAGATCATGGGCCAATTGAGTATTAAATCATGAATTAGTAACCATTAGTATTGAGGAGAATATGAGCCATCAAATCACTCTATGTCTAGAATATGTCATGGTTGTCTAATCATAATGCAACTAATGCAAACTTTAAAAACATATTTTTACCCAGTAGACACATTATACCAAGTTTAACTTGAATAAATCCTATGTGTTTGAATATCCTAGCATGCTTCCTTAAGAAAAACTTTATATAGGATTGAAGAATTTACAAAAGTGACACTATAGGAGAAGGAAGGAGGAATTAAAGATTATTACCCCTTAATAAAAACTT
Organism: Pinus taeda; assembly: GCA_000404065.3. NCBI lineage: Eukaryota > Viridiplantae > Streptophyta > Pinopsida > Pinales > Pinaceae > Pinus > Pinus taeda. Next base: position 47,775 of record APFE031508371.1, on the reverse strand, counting down.
CCTGAACTCTTAACAGATATCAAAGTCTAGTAAAACTTTATTCTATAGGATACTTGTAAAAACGTTTGAAACTAAATCATCTATAGGGAAAAAGAGCACTTCAGTAACTTGATCATGAATGAGATTTTTGGTGAAGTGTGTTTGTAGCTCAATGTGTTTTCTACATTGTTTCTAAACATGACATTTAGCAAGCTTTACGGCACTCTAATTATCGCACAAGAGGATGGTATGATGTATTTTTTGGAATACAAAATCTATTGAAGCCATATGAATTCTTGAATTGCATTATTCATCACTTTGTACTCTACTTTTGTTGAAGAAAGACAAATAGCCTACTACTTTTTACATGCCCAAGTGGTAGGTCCAAAATCAACATTGAAAACATAAACTATAGTATAATTCAAATCATTAGGGTCATGAGCCAATCTAAATCACTTAAAACAATGAACAAAGGAGTCGCCTACCCCAAATTTTAATGTATCCCAACTTGAACTATACCACAAATATACCAAAGTATCTATTTTGTTGGTTTCTAATGACATTCATGGGGTGCTTTGATATACTGGGAAACAATACCAATATCAAAGGAAATATGAGGATGGTTATGAGTCATATATAATAGGTTACTAATAAAATGATCAAACAAACTAGCATCAACTTCAAGTATAGTGTAGGTGGTAGCAAGTTTGACTCCAGACATAAAGGGAGAAGGGGACTATTTACAATATTCCACATGAAAATGATGATGAAGTTGACATGCATACTTGGATTGGGAAAGGAAAGTTTCTTCCTTGGTTTGTAACACTTGGATTCCAAGGAAATAATGTAAAACTCGTAATTCTATCAATTCAAACTTCTTGAGAATTGAATTCACATGGGTGAAAGGGTCACTACTAGTGAGGATAAGGTCATCAACATAGAGAACAAGGATTATGAAATGGATTCCTACTTTCTTGGTGTAAACATTAGGCTCAAAATGGTGTCTAAATAATCTTATGTCAAGAAAAATGATATCCAATCAGTGTACCAACCTTGAGGAGTGTAAGACCATAGACAAAATTTGTGAGGCAGAAAACAAGGCTAGAATCACTCTAAAAATAGCAAGGAGGTTGTTCTGTTTATATTTAATCATGTATATACCCATGCAAGAAACAAAATTGAACATCCATATGATGAACCTCCCATCCATGTGAGGAAACAAGGGCTAAAACAAGGTAGATGGAATTTATTTCAGCTACAAGGGAAAAAGTTTAATTGTAGTCAATTCCTTCAACTTCACAGAGTCCTTTACAACTAATCAATCCTTATTTATTTCACCTCTTCCATATAATTCATACTTATCTCTATATACCCATTTACATTTGGAAAGTTTTCTTAATTTTGGAAGAAGTACAAGTCCCCAAATATTGTATAATCAAGGAATCATACCCTTCATTCGTTGTTGTTTCCCAATATGAATGGCATGAAGCTTCGTCAAACATGTTTCTAGATTATGAGTATATGAATCTTATGCAAAAAGAGAGAAGGATTGCTATAAATATGAAAAAGTATGATGTTAGTCTAAAGGATCATTGGTAAGCTCATGAGCTACTTCTCATGTTGAATGAAACCTTCTAGGAAGTTGTAGTGTTGGTGAAGTTTGATACTCAATGGAATCTTATGGATGAAGGTGAGTAAGTGGAGGGGGATTTTCATCCTCATTTCCATGATCCTGGTGGATATTGGTGAACACCCTCCTATTCCAGTTGGACCTCACCATTGTTTCTTTCAGTTTTTTAGTTTCCTTAATCGTAGATAAGCTACCATCGCTCGAGCTATCTCATTTCCATTATGTTTGTAAGCATAGTCAGTGTTTTTCTGTAGCATCTACATGTTTATGATTATATCTATAAGTTATTGTGTTCCTGTTTAAGTTTGGACCAGTGGTATCAAAGTGGTCTACTCTTTCTCTATTTTTCTTTGCATATACCCAACAAGGTCTGGGTATAAGGAGTTAGGGCTCGATCTGGTTGAACCATTGCAGGATCAGCCTCGCAACACCCGACGAACTCCCATGGCAAAAGAAAAGAAATACGAAGGGGCAGGAGACCCTTTCAAATGTTACTCGAGGAAGCCCTTGAGTGACAGAGGGATGCGATGATGGATAACTTTGCCTAGATCCTTCGGCAGCTACCCACAGGTGATGCATCTTCATCCAGTAGCCACTCTAGAGGCACCACTCCTTTTAACGTACAACTTAAGTTCAATATTCCCATATTTGAAGCCCTGATAGATGCAAACACTGTAGATAAATGCTTAAATCTGTTGAAAGGATATTTTTCAGTTCATAACTTTTCCAATCAGGAAAATATTACTTTTTCACTTCTCAAAGCTACCCCACATGTCAAGGACTGGAGGGAAACCTACTGTGAACAAAAGGATGAGAGTGAAACCTCATTTTTTTCAACAAAACCCACTTGTAATTCTTTCCAAGATGCCATCAAGGAACAATATTACCCTTTCAGGAGCTATGAAGATAAATACATAAAGTGGACCACGCTACAACATGGAAGGTACCAAGACGTGTCAGAGTTCACAAATACTTTCCATACCCTTCGCATGAAGCTGGGTATTAAGGATACTTAGTAGAATTTGGTGCTCAAGTACCGTAGTTGTCTACACAAGTACATCTTGGACAAGATGGAGATCCTGGACATCTCCTCGCTCGACATGATATATCGATATGCTGTAAAGATTGATCAGAAGTTTAAACAAAAGAAGAGGGACTTTGGATTTGCAAATCCAAAGCAAGGGAAAGGTGCCCCAAAACAAAGAACAAAGGACTAAGCTAAGGCAGGGCTACCCAGGAAAACCCGTCGAAGCTGCAAGAAAAGAACAACTCCACGAAGATGAAGAAGGACACAGGAAAATGGTGTGATTTCCATAAGAGCTCCACTCACAATACAAGTGAGTGTCAGGCCAAGCAGTCATTGGTCGCTGACCTGAAGGCTTTTGAATTAGACATAGGTTATGACTCTAAATTCAAAACTGATAATGGAACTGAGAAAGGGAAGCATATCATTGATGCAGAGCCTAGTGCCACCATGGCCACTACAAAGATCCAGAAAATTGAGCTTGAGGATCTAGAGGAGGGGGAACGATGCTTCCACTCACAGATGTGGGTGAAGGGTTCTCCGTTGTAGTTCATTTTCGATAGCGGGAGCCAAAAGAACCTCATTTCAACAAAGGTCATGAAGCGGCTAGGCCTAAAGACTATAACACATCCACGGTTGCACACCATCGGGTTGTTTCACCAAGGACAAGATCTTCACATCAACCAATAGTGTTGCCTTCCCTACAGCATCAAGCCCTTCACGAATGAGGTACTGTGTGATGTTGCTCCTCTTGAAGTTTCTAATGTATTGTTAGGACAACCATACTTGTGAAAGCAACATGTTGTGTATAAGTCTAGATATCGTTCTATGATTATTACTTTGGCTAATAAGTTGTACAGGATATTAGAGGTAGCCCCGCCTATGCCATCACTGTAAAGAAATGTAGTAAGATCATTTCCCAAACTAGGAAATTTGTTTTTCCTATGATTCGCCCATAAGGAAAGAAGAAGGTTGTGGCCACGAATTCCATGTAGGGCTCCTCTACATAGCAACAACAAATGGAAAAGATCATGGAGGAGTACAAGGATATTTTTTCCTCACCCACGGGGATACCTCTACACTGTCAAGTCAAGCACTCCATCGATCTGACCCTTGGTGCACCAATTCCGAATGGACTGATCTATCAATGTTTTGTTCTAGAGAATGATGAGATCAAGAGGTAGATTTAGGAACTACTATAGAAAGGGTACATGAGGCCAAAATCATCATACTATGGGAGCCTGATTGTATTGATATAGAAGAAGGATGGGACCTAGAGGCTTTGTATTGACTATCGAGCAGTGAACAAGATCACTATCCAGAATAGGTACCCAATCCCACGAATTGATGACCTTCTAAACCAGCTCAAGGGGGGGAAAATATTTCAGCAAGATTAACTTGAAGTCAAGTTATCACTAGGTGCCTATCAAACAAATTCAAGGAGGGCCTTTCCAAATGGTTGGTCATGCCGTTTAGATTGACGAATGCCCTTGCAACCTTCATGAAACTGATGGAAAACATCTTGTGACCCTTCACCAATGCATTCGTGGTGGTGTATTTAGATGATATCTTGATCTTCAGCCATAGTTGGGAAGAGTACCTCCACCATATTCAACAGGTCCTTCAAACCCTTCGACAACACAAGTTGTGTGCTAACTTATAGAAATGAACCTTTGGCTTGACCCGTGTTCAATATCTGGGGTACATCATTGATGAGAAGGGTGTGCATGTGGAGCCATCCAAGATACAAGTCATTCGGGATTGGCCAGCCCCAACCACTCTAACAGATCTCTACATCCTTTTGGGTCTTGCCAATTTCTACCATAGGTTCATGTTGGGGTTCTCTCATATCACTTGGCCTTTATGTCAAGTCACAAAGGGCAGAGTGAAAGAAAAGTTATTTTGGTTGGAAACCCAATAGCAACCATTCTCTAAGTTGAAGAAATACCTATGTTATGCACTGTGCTAACATTACCAGATCTACAAGAACCATTTGATATTGAGACAGATACCTCGACTATGCTATTGGTGCGTTCTTAGTCAACATGGGCATCTAGTGACTTACCACAGTGAGACACTTTTAGACATAGTCCGAAAGTACCCCACTTAAAAAAAAGAAATGTATTCCATTGTGTAGGTCTACTGTTAATGGAAGAATTACATTATGGGGAAGGAAATAGTTATCCACATAGACCACTGATCTCTATAGTTCATATAGACACAAGGGAAGTTGCAGAAGAATTGCCATAAGAAATGGTCCACCTATTTGCAACAGATCCATTTAAACATTAAGTATAAGAAGGGCAACACCAATAATGTCATTGACTGCATCAGTAGACCACCAGTCATGGTGCTTATTATTGTGCTCAAATCTTGTGGGCACGAGACATCGGGGTGGCCACATCTTTACAAGTTGCAACATATACTAGACACTCCTGGAAAGGAAGCATGTTCCAAATGTTCACCTTTACGATGCATTGTTATGCCACTTGGGACACATAATTGTGTTCCTTCAAGTGAACGTGCCAAGATGATTTGGGAGGTGCACTACAATCAAGTCACTGGAAATTTCAAAGTAGACAAAACAATGACAGTATTGCAGAAGTATTTTTATTGGCTTAAATTTCGGCAGGATGTTGGGAAGTACATTAGATCTTGCATCGCCTACGCCATTGCCAAACCAACCGTTAAGAAGCAAGGCCCGTATACTCCTCTACCTACTCTTAGTCGGCCTTGGGAATCTGTCTCCATGGATTATATGTCGGGCCTTCCTTCTACTAAGCATGACAAAATTGTGTTTTCATGGTCGTCGACAGGTGCTCTAAGATGGCCATCATGGTGGCCTGCAAGAAGAGTATCACAACAGACTCCACTGCTAAGCTCTTCTTTAAGCGAGTGTGGGTACACTTTGGGATCCCATAGTCCATTATCTCAGATCGAGACAGTAAATTACTGAGTGCATTTTGGTCAAGTCTCTGGTCGATGTTGGATACAAAACTTACTAAGTCCATGGCTTTCCATCCCCAAAATGATGGACAAACAAAGGTTTTCAATTGGATTGTTGTACAGATTTTGTGCATATACAACTCGAAGCATCCAAGCACATGGGATGAAATTCTCCCCTATGTCCAACACATCTACAACAGAGCACTCCACAGCTCAACAGATCACAACCCCTTTTAGGCAGGGTTGGGATTTTAGCAACTATGTCCCTTTGATGTGGCCATACCATTTGTAGCCATTGAGGTAGATTTGGCCCAAGTGCAATCTGAAGCTAAAAGGGCTAAAAAATTCATTGAGTGCATTCAACACATCCACCAATAGGTCCATGATATATTGGACAAAGCTAATGATAATTACAAGAAATGCCATGATCAACATTGAGTGTCCACAAGTTCCAGGTGGGTGACAAAGTTTGGCTACATTTGCGGAAGGTGCGCCTTGTTAGACCCCACCGCAAGCTTTGCCCACTTCAATATGGGCCATACACCATCACCAAGATCATCGGTGACAATGCCTTCGAGCTCAGTATCCCATTGTTCCTTGGTTTGCACCCAGTGTTCAATGTACATGGCCTTTGACCATAATTTCCACCATTGTTGGACACATCTGACATTACAGAACAACTCACACCAAAAAATATCAACCTGGACTGCATGGAACAAGCCACAACTGATCATATCATCAAAACATAGATCAAGAACACTCAGCAACAAAGGATACAACTATATTGATTTGTCAAAGTAGGCCAACTCCTTCACCAAGGCAAATGGCTCACCAGGGACCAAGTTCAGCAGAAGTTTCCTCATCTCATGGAGGAACTCAATGCAATGGGGACCATTGCTTCCTAAGGGGGGAGGACTCATCTAGGTGGATATGGGTGGCCACCCTCCTATTCCACTTAGACCCTCACCATTGTTTCTTTATGTTTTTCAATTTCCTTGATTATAGCATAGTTTACTATTTTTAACGGTTTTTCGGGTCCTAAACTTTTGGAGCCATTTTGAGGCCCTAAACGACATTTTTTTTTGGCAATCACATTGGCTTCCATAGTCCTTAGAGAGATATTTCCAACAAGGTATCATACGCATAAAACAAAGATAATATGACCAAGTTAGACCCTCGGAAGTTGGCTGCCCAAATCACCCCAATTGGGCCCATAAACTCTTGGTGTTACACCTCCTCGAGTTTCTCTTATTTTTCAATAATAAAAAGGCCCTTGAGCCTCATTGTAACTCATCTCAGAGGCATGTAGTTGCCACATATTTTCTCAGAGATAATCTACCATTCCCCGAGCTATCTTATTTCCATTTTGTTTGTAAGCATAGTTCAATATTTTTCTATTCATTGAATGAAGTGTTTTTCTACTGCATCTCTATGTTTATGATTATATCTGTAAGTTGTTTCATTCTTTTTTAAGTTCAAATAATTCCATCATTTGAAGAAGAAACTAGAATAGGAATAGAGTGTGGCACAAATTCCAAAGATAGATCACAATCCAAAGAGAGAACAACCATAAAATTAGGCTCATAGGCCAAAATATTTTCATCAAATTGAACATCTCTTCTAATTATTATTTCATTGGAGTGAGGTTGAAGAAGTATATAACCTTTTACATATTCAAAATTTCCAAAAAAAAAAACTTGTCACTTGGACATGGTGATGGCTAAAGATCCTATCCACTAGAGTCATCATCTTTTGAATAATAGAGACATTGACAAGAAAACACTGAAGTTACACATGAAGCTTTCAAGCTAGGAAAATTGTATTATACCTTTAACAATTATAATAATTGAAATGACCTTATTTTTTCATATGCCATAAGTTCTTATTTTTTATGTTCTGCTAAAATTACACAAATTCAATGGACTCAAATAAATGTCACTCAAAATTTTAAGTGGTACAATACTTTGATCTTTGATTAGGTGCTCAAAATTATGCTCAAAAATCAAAGTGTTAGAATCTTGTCAAACTTGGCTTCAGATTGAAGAGCTCGTCATTTTGAATCCAACTGTGTGAACGACACTCAAATTCGAGTTTGTATGCAGAAGATAGATCAAGTCAAAGTTCAAGTCTGGCTTGTCTATGTGACAGGATTGGATGACATGGCAAGGGTCCCAACGAATGGGGAAGTGCCAAGTGGTAGGTTTCCACTGGGTCCCACATATCACATATCGGTGAAAAAACAAGGATGCAGGTTAGAATTGCTCCCAACCCCGACAAGGTTAGGAGTTGTGATGCGATGTGATCGCATATCGCAATCACATTGGCAGCAAGAATCGACCCCAACATAGTTTGGTTTCCAAAGTATGATAGACCTCAGATGCAATAGCTTTTGATGCTACAGTTTAATGTACCATCGGGTCTGTCATATCGCACTCATTACATTCCCGCAGCTGATTTTCAATTGCGATAAGACCCGGACACAGGAACTTTATATATCACAGTTTATTACCTCGATGGGTCTGCAATACCACAATTGAAGTGTTTCCGTGTTAACAAAATCTTCGACGATTGAACTTTTCCAATTACGATGAGTGGGAGGTTCTAGATGCGATACTCTTATATGTTACAGTTTAATACCCTAGTGGGTTTGCAATATCGCAATCGCAACATTTTTTTGTGCTGAGAGCCTACAGAACTTGCCGATTAGGATTACGATAAGGCCAATAGGATATAGGCCACCCAATGGTGAATTTTTCACTCCATTAGTGGTTTTTGGAGCAAAAATGGGGTTTTTGGTCAGTTTTAGAGCAATTTGTGGAACAAATAGTGGAGGAACTAGGAGAAGTCATAACTTGTTTATTTCTTATCCAAATGGGATGCAAAAAGAGGCTAGATGGCCATTTTTTAGGATCCTGAACTCTTTGAGACAAGTTTTAGAGGCATTTGAGCATTATAAACACACTTTTGATGTAATTTGAGCATAATAGAGAGGCCCAAGCCATTAGAGGTTGGACCAAGGAGATGTAGCCCAGGAGGGGTGAACTCCTTTATCATGTGCTTATTGTGTGTTGTGTTTTGATGTTCTTTGCTGGTATTTTGCTTCTATTCAACATATATTTTTATGTAAAATTGTTTATAACATTTACATAAGAAAATCTCATGGGAATCAGTTAACTAAGCAAAAGTATTGAATCCTTAAGCACTTGATAAGCAAATGATAATCATCTTGGGTTTTATTCTGAATGGGGAATTAACACAACATTACTAATCTGCTCCATTTCAAATCAAGTTGGTATCAAAGCCAAGGTTTTTCTTACTATATTTTCTTAGTGAAAGAAGGATTTAATTGTTTGCAAGTTTATATCATGCTGACAATGTTAAAACTCAAAAGAGGAGAAGGGAAGCTAGTTGAAGCCATATAGTTGGCTCAAGGGGAAGAGGAGAAAGGTTTCCAAAGTCTTCTACCCCAGTACATGCTCAAGTTGCATTTGAGTCTCTTGAGATCATGTCTAATGAAGGAGAACCTATCACGACAAAAGATGAGAAGACCTTCAGAAAGGCTTTCTTTGATATGATAGAGATGATTAAGGTCCTCTATGAAGAGAGGAATAATAGGTTTCCAAGAGAAAGTTCCAAGCCTCCTAATGGAGAAGGCTCTTTAGGAGGAGATAATGGAAAAGAAGATAAAGGAAAAGGAGGTAATGGGAATGGAGGAAAACCTCCACCATCTCCACCATTTTCTTCATCTTCTTATTCCAAAGAATCTTCACCCTCTTCCACTAATACCATCGCTACTCATACTCATCATAATTCTTTGAAAGGAACTGGTAAATTACCTTTTCTAAAGTTTGATGTTAAATTCGAGTTGCCTATGTACAATGGTGAAGTTAATGCAGAGAAGCTGGTTAACTAGATTCATCAGTTGGAGGTGTATTATAGAATTCAGAACCTTCAAGAGGATGATATCAAAATTCAGTTGGCTTCATTGAGAATGGAGGATGAAACACTTATATGGTGGGAATCAAGGACTCAAGACGAGATAAAAAAACATGGTAAGATCTTTATTTCTTGGAATGATTTCATTGCTGCTATAAAAATATAGTTCTACCCTTTAGCTCATATGCAAAAATCTATCATGAATTGGAAAATTTTCAGACAGTTAAAAGGTCAAAATGTGCAAGAGTATACTCAAGAGTTTAGGAAAAGAGATCTTGTGCTAGGAGTATACTTAAAGTCACAAGATACTTTGCTAAAATACATAGGAGGGTTGCATAGCTATCTTCCACATACCATTCTTATGTTTAGTCCCATGGATCTTAATGAGGTCTATGTCCAAGCTACACACCTCGAAGCGAGAGGGAAAAATTTACAAGATGAAGGTCAGAAGGATCCATTACAGAGTAGTGAAAAAGGGAAGAAATTGAAAGGAAAGCACAAAAAAAATTATTCTGTTAAGAAAGAAGGGGAGAAACCCATGTGCAAGAATCGTTCCAAAGAGGGCCATGATGAAGCACATTGATGGAAGCTTCATCTTGACTTAAGACCAAAGAAATTTAACAATAAAGGGAAACAATGGACAAACGTTGTTGCACAACAAGACTTGGGTTTTGACTCAGGTGATGAAGCAAATATTGCAACCACAGTCATTAAAGGAAAAGCCTCCGCAAAAGCAAGCAAAGAGGAAGTTGTGGCAAGCACTAATGTAACAAATAACTCCAATAATGCTTCAAATGAGGAAAATAGAATTGGGTTGTTCCATATCAAACTCATTTCCAAGCACACCAAGATTGACACGTTGTTTGACAATGGATCTCAGGAAAATTTAATTTCTATAGACTTGGTCAAGAAGTTGAATTTGGAAACCATGCCTCATCATAAACCATATCCATTGGGTTGGATAACCAAGGATGCCTATTTTCAAGTCACACGGAAATGCGTTTTCAGGTTTGCAATCACTACCAATTTCATTGATGAAGTCGAATTAGACGTTGCGCCATTGGATATTTCTGGGATTGTGTTGGGAAGCCCGTATCTATATGACAAGGAAGCCCTTTCCATATATTTGAGAAAAAATATAATTTTTTCAAAGATAGCGTGGAGTATATTGTGAGATCCCATCACAGAAATCTTAGTCTATCTTTAGCAACCGCGGGGGAAATGAAGCAACTGGTCAATTCTAGCAAGAGTCTCGTGCTCCTTATGATCAAGTAGAAGAATGACTTAGAGCAGGAATCCTTTGAAGGGTCTGATATGAAGCTAAAAGCTGAATTGGTTGATTTGGTTAATCAATATGGAGACATATTTCAAGAACCAAAAATATTTCCACCAAAAAGAGGAATCCAACATGAAATTCAGCTATAGCAGGACTGTCCACTCCCAAACATCGGTATGTATCGAATGCCAATTCTGGAAAGTTTAGAAATTAAGAAACAAGTCCAGGAATTGTTAAATAAAGGTGTAATTTGTCCCTCAGCTTTGCCATGTAGTTCACCAATTGTAAATAGGTACCCAAAAAATATGGAACTTGGAGCATGTGTATAGATTATTGAGGTTTGAATAATATTACAATAAAGAATTGATACCCACTGCCAGAATAGATGATTTGCTAGATCAGTTGAAAAATGCAAACTATTTCACTAAATTAGACTTCAGAAGTGGATATCATCAAGTAAGAATAGGCGAGGAGGATATTTGGAAGATTTCTTTTAAAACCAAACAAGGATTGTTTGAGTGGTTGGTTATGCCTTTCAGTCTTTGCAATGCTCCAGCTACATTCATAAGAGTTATGAATGATATTTTAATATCATTCCTTGATGAGTTTGTAATTGTATATTTAGATGATATTTTGATATTCAGAAAATGAAGAGAAGAGAATGGCAAGCATGTGAGGGAACTTTTGGATATCATGAGAAAAGAACAATTATTTCCAAAGATGCCTAAATGTAAATTTGGGAAAAAATCCTTAGTGTATTTGGGCCACATAGTTGGAGGAGGTGAGCTGAAGATTGACCCCTCTAAAGTTTCAGTCATTTTTGAATTGGCCAATACCAAAATCAATCATAGAAGTAAGGAGTTTCTAGGAGCAACACATTACTGGAGAGAGTTTATTGCTAATTTCTCTTTCATAGCAGCTCCACTACATGCTTTTACAAGTGTGAAGTTTGTCTTCCAGTCGGGAGGAAAACAACAAAAATCATTTGATGCTTTCAAACAAAAGATCAGTTCAACCCCAGTTTTAGCATTGCTGGATTTGAAACAACCATTTGAAATACAAACATATGCGAGTGACTACGCCATGGGTGTAATTATTTTACAGCATAGTAAGCCCATTTCATTTCATTCTGAGATTTTTAATGGTGTTTTTATTCACTATCCTACATATGACAAAGAAATTTATGCATTGGTACAAAGTGTGAAGAAATGGAAGCATTATTTGATGGGGAAAGAAACCATTATTCACATCGATCATCAGCCTCTGCAATATTTGCAATCTCCAACAAAATTACAACAGTCAAGGCACTTTCGTTAGATGGGATTTTTACAGCAATTCCACTTGGTAATTAGATACAAGAAAGGTATTTATAATGAGTTGTTGATATGCTTTCTAGACCAGTTATTAATGTAGCCATGCTACTCAAGGACCATTCTGTTATGCCTGAAAGTTATGTTGAACAATACTCATAGGATGTTGACTTTCAAGAGGTATATTTAAACTTGAGTCAAGGCCACAAAGTTGATGAATTAGACTACCATGTACATGATAATCTATTGTATCATTTGGGAAAACTTTGTGTTCCACAAGGAGAGAAAGTAAACGTCACGAGGGAAGCACACACTTCTCTTATTGTTGGACATTTCAGTGTAAGTAAAACAATGGAAAATATTCAGAGGCATTTTTATTAGCCTCGTATGCTTGAAAGTGTGTCATGTTTTATCAAAGGTTGTTCATTATGTGTAGTCAGTAAGCCTAGTAATAGGAAACTAGGATTGTACACACCACTTCCTGTGCCTTCAAGGCCATGGTAAAGTGTTTCTATGGATTTTGTAGGAGGTCTTCCTTTATCAAGGAAAAGTCATGATTATTTGCATGTAGTTGTGGATAGATTCAGCAAAATGTGCATATTAATGCCTTGTAAAAAACAAATTACAGCTGAACAAATAGCTCAACTTTTCTTTCAAAATGTATGGGTTCATTTTCGATTTCCTACTTCTATTGTAAGTGATCGTGATTCTTGATTTGTTGGGAATTTTTGGTAAAGTTTATGGAACTTGATGGACACCAAGTTGAAGAAAATTACAACCTTTCATCCGCAAAAAAATGGTCAAACTAAAGTGGTTAACATGATAGTTATTCATTTTCTAAGAGGATATTGCAGCAAAAATCCTAAGTTGTGGGACAAATAGTTTCATTATATTCAACATGCTTACAACCGAGCAAAACATTTTTCTACTCTAACTTCGCATTTTGAGGCATGTCTTGGTTATTTTCCTAAATCGCCTTTGGATTTCATCTTTGAGAAAGATGTAGTTGTAGATGGACATAGTGACATCGATGGAGCAAAGAAATTCATTGAGCAAATTGAGTTGATTAACCAAACAATTCAAGAACAACTAGAAAAGAGTCAAGGTAAGTATATGTCAAGGCATGATAAGCATCGTGTGGATCATCAGTTTCAAGTAGGTGATGAAGTTTGTCTATACATTAGCAAGGAAAGGCTTCAAGGTGAAGGTAAAAATTTGAAACCAATTCATTATGATCCATTTAAAATTTTGGAAAAGATTGGTAATAATGCTTTCAAACTTGATTTTCCATCATATATGCAAATCTATACTATTGTTAATGTTGAAAATTTGAGATTGTATGAACCTCCTTTGATTGAAGATCAAGGAGAGAATGTTCATATTCCATCTATTGATCTATACTTGATAGAAGGACAAGGACAACTTATTCAATAACTGAATATAAATCTTTTCGGGTCCAAAAGGCTTCTAGTGGGGAGGAGTGATCGGTGTTCAAAATTATGCTCAAAAATCAAAGTGTTAGAATCTTGTCAAACTTAGCTTCACATTGAATAGCTCATCATTATGAATCCAATGGTGCGAACGACCCTCAAATATGAGTTCGTATGCAGAAGATAGAGAAAGTCAAAGTTCAAGTTTGACTTGTTTATGTGGTAGGATTGGATGACATGGAAAGGGACCCAACGAATGGGGAAGTTCCAAGTGGCAGGTTTCCACTAGGTCCCACATATCACATATCATGGAAAAACCAAGGATGCAAGTCAGAATCGACCCCGGCCCCGGTAAGGTTAGGAGTTGTGATGCGATGCAATCACATATCGCAATCATAATGACAACAAGAATCAGCCCCGACGTAGATTGGTTTCCGAAATGTAATAGACCCCAGAAGAGATAGTTTTTTATGCTACATTTTAATGTAACAATGGGTCCATCATATCGCACTGGTTACGTTCCCACTGTTGATTATGATAAGACCCAGATGTGGGAACTTTTTATATCACAGTTTATTACCTCGATGGGTCCACAATACCACAATCATAGTGTTTCCATGTTAACAAAACCTTTGACCATTGAACTTTGCTAATTGTGATGAGCGAGAGGTTCCAGATGCGATACTCTTATATGTTGTAGTTTAATACCTTGATAGGTCTGCAATACCACAATCGCAACATTTTGTTATGTTGAAATCCCACAAAACTTGTCGATTGTGATTGCAATAAGGCCAACAGGATATAGCCTGATGAACGACAAATTTCTTGCTCCATTAGCATATTTTGGAGTGGAAATGGGGTTCTTGGTCGGTTTTAGAGTAATTTTTGGAGCAAATAGTGGAGGAAATGGGAGAAGTCATAACTTCTTCGGTTCTTATCAAAATAGGATGGAAAATGAGTCTAGATGGCCATTTTTGAGGATTTTGAACTCATTGAGACAGATTTTTAAGGCATTTGAGCATTTTAAACACACTTTTGATGTAATTTGAGCATAATAGAGAGGCCCAAGTCATTGGAAGTTGGACCAAGGAGACGTAGCCCAGGAGCGATGAAATCCTTTATCATGTGCTTGTTGTGTGTTGTATTTTGATGTTTTTGTTGGTATTTTGTTGTTGTTCAGCATATATTTTTATGTAAAATTGTTTATAACATTTATAGAAGAAACTCTCATGGGAATCAATTAATTAAGCAAAAGTATTGAACCCTTAAGCACTTTATCAGCAAATGATAAGCATCTTGGGTTTTTTCCTGAATGGGGAATTAGCACAACATTAGTAATCTGCTCCATTTCATATCAATCCCACAATGCAATATTGTATGACCGTAGTAGTTAAATTCTAGAGGAAAAGAAATGCATGGTTGTAGATCAAGTTTAAAAGTATTTTACAACATAGCTCCATGATGGCATATGGATCATATCACAATGGATTCAACTTGCAATGGACTAGTATTTTCTTTTTCTTTTTAAATTTGAATCCAAACCTCATCCCCAACTCACAAGTTATTATTTTTATGCATTTTCAACAAGCATATTAGAAAATCCATGAAAATAGACTCCCATGGGAATGGAAGAATGGGTAGAACTGTGTAAATTCCCTATTCAATGTTAATCAATTTTGTAATCACATTTTTAAGGAAATGTTAGTTTAGGATCTTTAGCCATTTTTATCAAGAATAGACAAAAGAAGGCCAATGGCCCAAATTCATAATTCTCACAAATAAAGGGGTTTTTTGTCCTTTTATAAATTACAAGACAATGATGCTAGTACTTTGGCTTACATATAAAGGCACATACGTGCTAGTCGTATTAACAAATTACAAGGAAAACCTCAGGATTGAATCAACACATGCATACCACTCACACCTTGTGCTTCACACAACCTTGACCAACAACATACTTCAAATAGTCACCTTTGCATATATCATTCGTTCATCAATAAAATACTATTTATTGACTAAGCATTGATATACAATACTTCCAGGTCTTATTTTATTCAGATTCAACAAATCATCACAACACTTATGCATAACTCTTCACAATGCATTCAACTCCTTCCTATTATGTGCAATATGCCCTGAAACATACCTCAATACATAGAACTCATTCATATGGAAAAATAATATCTTAAGTACTAAGAATAATACATATTTGTCCATCTCATTATTACAATATAAAAATGAACTAGCATAGCCATAATCATGAAGTATTAAACATTAATTCATGCTTTGAGGAGTAAAGGTTGTTGACTAAGCATAACTATATAATAATCTCAGTTATTAATTCATACATACTTATCAAACATCTCATTAGAGAATTTTTGAGGTCTAAAATGGGTCTCCTAAGGAATATTGTAAAATAATAGTCAAAATAATAAAATAATATTAGATTACATCATCAAGTTTTAGAGGGAAAAAAGAAAAAACTATTTTTCAACTTGTATTTTCAACTTATCTAACTATGGTTTTACTCAAATTTTGAGTTGGATCACTCGTTGGATGCCTAATTTAATTCTTCATCCAAGGATTACACATGTTGCATACTTTTGATGGACCCTGCTACACGAAAAATGAAAAATACAAGAAAAAATGTGATTACAATTGTAGGGAGATAAGTTGAAAATGTGAGTTGAAAAAATAGTTTTCATTTTTTTATTTTTTAATATTTTTATTTTCTTAATCCAAAAATGATGAATCATCCCCCATGGTTGACATCATCATCTTTAATTCTATTGGTTCTTATAAAGTTGATTTTGATTTGTACATTTTTTTAGGCCCATTTTTTACCTAAACTTTTCTCTAATAACCAATTCATCATTGCAAGCAAGTACAATGACTAACATACTAATATACATAAGGCCTTGAAAAATAATGTCATTACATAAACAGGAGGTAGATACACTTATCTAAATCACATAGAAATGCTAGAAGCTAATGAGGGGAGACCAACTCTCCACCAAACCTTAGGCTCAACTACACGATAGGTTTATCTTACAACTATCCACACGTGAGCCAAATCTAATTCCTTAAAGGAAGGATTGACTCAATGTTACTCAAGTTTATAAGTCAAGTAGAAGATGTCAAGGCCACTCACCTTCACTTACAAGACTCAACTTTTTTTCTCTAGAAGCTCAATTAAGGCTTATTAACATAACAAAATATAGCCACCCAAGTTCTTCACAACACAAAAGGGAACTCTCATTGATCTAGTTGTTCCTCAATGCCTCCCTTCTCCAATTCCTTCTATGTCTTTAATATATATATTAATATAATATATATATATATTATATATATATATATATATATATATATATGTATTATATGTATGATGTGATGTATGTATGTTAATGTAGTAGTATGTATATGCCTCTAAACCTTAGATGAAGAATTTTTCTCTAATTCATGGTCCAGTTCACTCCATAGTTTTCTTCTACACTACATGGTTGTGACGTAGAAGGATTCTATTCACCTCTTATTCAAATTCATGTCATTTTCACACAAATGTATGCTAATTATATTTATCTAGATTCACATGTCACTAGTTCTCTCACATGAAATATTTCTTGCATTCTCTCTCATTCTATCTGCACTATCCTTTATGTGTATATGCCCCATGAGCACTACTCCCAACCTGAAATTCTATGTTCTTACCTTGGCTTGTGAGTAAAATATTGGAAGGCTCTAAAATGGTACACATCCCATGCTCTAAGACAATTTTGTACCCTCTCCCACATTTTCTCATAAATGATAGCAAGTTGTAGTCCAACTACTAGTTCAAAAAACTAAGGTATTATTAAATTCACAAAATACAGAGGGTTTCACAATCCCCTCACAATCTTCCCTTCAATGAAGTTTCTCTCCTAAGCATCAAGATCTATGTTGGTTGTCCTCTTCCTTAGTTCTAGAAATATATAAATTAAACGAATATTTGGATCATAATAAATTACGGAATAGTATTCATGTTGCTTATCCAACATTAAAAAAATTAATTACATTTACATAATATGGGGATTAAAAAGGAATGTTACACCTTGTTTTCAAGTGAATGTTCCCACAAACTTTCCTGTGATCTATGGAAAAACAATGGATAGATCATCCATTTGATCCTGACTAGCGTGGTTGATGAAGACCTTGATATAGCTCCTACATGTCTTGAGTTAACTCCCAAAGCTATTTCCTACACACAATAGAAACAAATATTATCAAATTCTACTTCTCTTCATAATGTAAGTGTTAGAAATAAAATAGATCTAGTCTATATTATTCAAGTGGATTTATATCTAACCATATATTGCTAAACAAAATCATGTGTATGTGTGTGTAGGAGCGGGGCGGGGGGATAATGAAATGTAGATTAGAAATGTCAAATTACAAGAGTTTCACCTTGAGCACTATTTTAATTTGGCATGGCTCCTTCACTGACTCCCACAAGAAAAGGAAAATCAAAGATGGATGTCCTAAAGAAGGATTTTTTCTTGGAAAATCCACTTGTGAGAAAAAAATGACCATCCTTCTTGTAATAGAGACTCAATTCCCATATATTATCAGGAAATTCTTCTAGATAAAGATTGATCATCATGGTTTGAATCATTTTCTATAATAGACGTTACCATTACGAACAAAACATAAGTGGGCCACCAAAATGCTTGTGTTTGATTGCAAGATAATATTTGATAAAGGTAAAGAAAATGTGGCAATTCATGCTTTATCAAAAAAATATGAAGAAGTATCCCTTTTTGAATGGTCGTTACCTATTCTAGAAATAAGGGTCAATTTGGATTTCAAAAGTCTTAGAAATGAGCTAAGTGATATTTCTTTTTTGAAGACATAAAATTATACATTCAAGCTTTTATGGTGCCATGTGAATATTGTTGAAGAAACAAGGGTGAGACTATGAGGGTTCCTAGGGTATTGCAAGCACTACCAATCCCATCCACTATTTGAATTTACCTCTCCTTGTTTTTTATTATGGGTCCTTGAAAGCTAGTAATAAATTAATCATCACACTAGTAGCCAACCACCTTTCTAAATATGTTCCTTCTTTCTTTCCCTTAGCATGCCAATTTACACCCACCACAATTGTCCAAGTTTTCATGGATCATCTTTCTAAATTATGTGTTATTGTGAAATCCATTAGTATCATATGTTTAAAGTTTGAGGTAACTAATTGATAATGAACACCATGTATCATTTCCAAAGTGAGTGTAAAAATAAAGTGGTCAATAAGTGCATAGGAAACTATTTCCATTGATTTTATTCAAAAATTCCACATGAATGGCCATAGAAACTCCCCCTTGTAGAATGGTGATATGCCATCACTTATCATTGTGCTATAAAATTCACATCACATGAAGTTATATATGGCCAAAACTCTTTGCTACTAGCTTTATATTTACTAGGCATTTACAAGGTTTAATAGTGAATCACACATCACATTAGAGAATTCATTCTTTGCACACTTAAGGATACTTAATTCTACCTTAAATAACTAGAGCATCAAAGAAACCAATGATGTATAGATTTTTCCTTAGCAAAAGAGGAATAAGTGTTTTTTCACCTTCAACTGTATACACCAACATCATTCTAAAGAAGAATACACCAAAAAATTAACCCCAGGTTATATGGACCCTATAAGATCATCTAGTACATAGAAACAACTTACTTAAAAACCATTAGATAACTTGCCTACAAAGCAACATCACTCTAAAGAAAAATACACCAAAAAATTAACCCCAAGTTGTATGGACCCAATAAGATCATCTAGTACATTGTGGAAACTTACTTACAAACCATTAGATAACTTGCCTACAAAGCAGCTATTCCATCTCACTCCAAGATACATCTAGTCTTCCATGTGCCTTATTTGAAGAAGCTAGTGAGATTCAATTGCAAGATGCAAACCAGTCTATTTAAATTAAAAAATTCTATGGCCATAGCAATCTTCTTGCAATTGATCAAACACTATTAAGATATTATCAATTAATACAATTACATTATGATTTGTTTCTTATATCGTAATTGCACAACATTATTTTAAAAAATAAATATAACACTATAATTAGTCATTTACATAATCAACCATAAAACATAAACCAAACATAATTAAATGAATATATACCGCACATAAACAATTTCTAACCTCACCAATCTAACCTCACCAAATCAATCACAGAAAAACTAAATTATCATATGCTTATTAGGTAAGATGTTCATAATTGCCATACGCTTATTAGGTAAAATGTTCCTCAACAAAAAGAGGATACCCTACACTTTAATGGAGAGTCTCCATTAAATGATTTCCATCTCAAATAGAATTTAAAACTTCATTAAATGATTTCCATCTCAAACAACTTTTAGAACTTCAAATGCATGTGGGCAATATTTTTCATTGTGGAAACTTTGTAGTGGTATAAGCCTTTACCATTTTTGAACCCTTTGAAATGGTATGAGTCTTTACCATTTCGGAACGTGGACACAAAAATGGTTACTGTGGAATTAATTTTGAACATTAAAGTTACTCAAGAGAATAGGATGTCAGGTTGAATATGAAATACAAAACATTTTATAATTATAGCAATTAATTTGTGTATTTCTAAGTTTATTTTTATAAATCTATATAGTTTTTTTGTATTTTTAGGTTTTATATATATATATATATATAAAAGTTCATTTCATCGATTTCTTGTCATTTTCTAGATATATTGTTATTTATTAATCCTTCATTTTAATTTTAAGTAAATTATCAAGAAACTAATTAAATGTTAATTTTGTGAAAATTAAGGTTTAATATTGTCATATTGTGTTTCTTTTTCACATTAGATTTTTCAAAAATAAATATTTTTACTAAAGCATATAATTTTTCACAGTGATTATTATTTTTATTATTTTTAAATATTAATTGTGTGAATTTGCTAAAAATAGCCAATATTTCAGATGGTCAATACACCCACTAATATTCTTTTTCTTTTCCATAATGATAATTTGTGGATCAACTCTAACATATAACTATTATTAATAGTTAATAATGTACTTTCTCATGGTCAATACACCCACTAATATTCTTTTTCTTTTCCATAATAATAATTTGTTGAATCAATTTTAACCATTAACTATTATTAATAGTTAATAATGTACTTTCTCTTAAAAACCGGTTCTTTCCTGGAAAAAAAAATAATCTTACACACTAATTCAATCTCTTAATGAACAAAAATATCTTAAACACTAATTTAATCTCTCCATTAACCTTTTATTAAAATTAAATTACTATTATTAATTGTATTTTTATTTAAAACAATATTTAATAAATCAAAATAAATTAATTTGTTAAAAATTACATCTGCAATTGACCAACAAACCTAATAATGAGCAGCTAACTACTATACGGTTCACTTCCAAAATGGAACAAGTACTCCACTGTCCACTTCCAAACACGGACATGGGAAGCCCCTGAACCCCATTTCTATGTCTGGTTATCGTGTATATATCCTTCTAAACATTATCAAGCCTCCCAAAACGTTCCTTCGCTAATTAATAACTTCACCTCTGTCCATTCAATGAATGTGGTTTCCCATTAGCCAGCTCAACTACGAGCACTTCTTTTTTTTTCCAAATACAGCAAAAGCTAAAATAGAGTTATAAGCGGAATTTGCATTATTGTTATATTGGGATAAGTGTTGAAGATAATAGAGAATATTTTAGAATAGGGAGAATTAGTTCAGGGAACTTCAGGATAGTAATTAATTTATATTTCTTAGGATGTTATTCTAACTTCCCTAAAACCATGTTTTTTTATTTATTTAATGTATAATGTGCATGAACAATGAAGAGCATTTTGCAAAACTAGACTCTTCTAGTTCGGACTCCTTTTTGTAAAGCTAAAAAATGGATTTCATTTTTTTAAAACAAACATTACCATTCTTATCCATAAATTACAAACTTCAAATTATTTTGTTTTCATAACCATGCCTGGTACGGAATTCTATCCATGCTCCATGCAAGTTACGAAAGGAACTTTGATATTTTCACCAGCTATAAATGGCTCCACACCTATTATCATACGTTGAACTTATAGGAAATGAAATGACAGAAAACCATCTTATTCATTCTGTAACAATATAAATTAAATGCGGACGAACATCGATTTTCAGCTTTCCTCATATAGATAACATAAAGGAGTTGTTTAGGATTAGTCCACAGTATGGTGACTCCCACGGACGATACAAATCAATTTCTCTCCCACCTTAGAATTAAGTGATCCCGTATTTCGAGTATTGGCGTGATGCATCAGTTGCATTTTCCCCTTTTCACGGCAATGTTTAATGCTTTTAAGTTTTTGCATTTTTCTCTTAATCTGTATTTGTATTGCCTAAAATATTTAAATATAGATAGTAAAAATTACACAACTCAAATAATTTTTTTAAACAAAGTTACAAAAATTTTAGAATGCATAAACCAGATTAGTCAACACTGTCATCATTTTGTGACTTCTATGCGCCAACAAAATCATCATATATGTCCGAACATAACGGCGTTGTCTAATCAGGCCATTTTTTTGCCTGGACTCGCTGGAATAGGAGGGAAATTGTATTAAAAAAATAGATTATAAAGTATTTAAATTGTTTTTTATTGTCATTAAAAACAATATCTGATACTCAAAATCTTAAAGTTTGAAAACTTCAATTTAAATTTTCAAAAATTTCTACCAAATTTTCTCAAAATCACCCCTGTTGTTTAAAGTTTTAAACCAATGATTAAGTGAAAGATAAAAACAATATTTGATATGGAAAATCTTAAAACTCGAAAACCTCAATTCAAACTTTCAAAAATTTCTACCAAATTTTCTCAAAATCACCCTGAAATTTTAAAACTCGAAAACCTCAATTCAAACTTTCAAAAATTTCTACCAAATTTTCTCAAAATCACCCTGAAATTTTATTGTTTACTGATGGCCGCTTTAGACGACGTGACTAAGTAGAAAATAAAAACAATATCTGATACCCAAAATCTTAAAGCTCTAAAACCTCAATTCAAATTTTCAAAAATTTCTATCAAATTTTCTCAAAATCACCCTGAAATTTTATTGTTTATCGATACCCGCGCTTTAGACTACGTGACTAAGTGGAAGATAACGATCAAGCTCATTCCTTCGTTGGAAATGATGTCAACTTAATCCAAGATTTTACGCAAACAATTATCAAACGCGTAACTCTACCTAAATTATTAAATGCCTGCCAGCTCTATATTTGTCTAAGAAATCAGCGCTCGTCTCAGTCATGGACGCACGTGAGAAGAAATAACACACATCATCTAAAATCAATAGCAAATGTACAGCTTGGACCACTGCCTTGAGAATTCGAACATTCCTTATGAACATTCAGGTATGAGTACTCATCTGAATAATAACAACGCCAGCTAAGCTATGATGTCATTCATTTGGATTATTGTCTCGCTATTGATTATGCCAGCTGCTGAAAGGTTCGGAGTTCGACTCGTTCCCACTTACGTGTTTGATTTCTGCATCATATATATACAGGGCGAGGGAGTCACTGCTAACAAAGCTTGTTTGTCGGAGGTGCAGTACCCTGCTACAGGAAAGGGAAGCGCAACTTCGACAATCCAGGCTTTAGATAACAGCACCAGCAATGAAGAGCTCTTCAAAGTTTTTAAGATTTGGAATGTTTTTTCGAGAGTCCAGTCCAGTCCTGATTCTGATTCTGATTCTGATTCCGTTTCTATCCTTAGTAGAATCCTCCAATTTCAACGACAATTTCGAAATCTTATGGGGAACCGTTAGATTGTTGGATAATAACCAAACAGCTCAGCTCACTATGGATCGATCTTCAGGTACAATATTTCATTTTTATTGACATCCAAAATTCCTTATGTATTGAATGATAGGAATAGTGATAATAATTCTAGTTGTTTCAGCAGGTTCTGGTTTTCAGTCCAAAAATGAATACCTCTTCGGCAGTATGAGCATGAGCATTAAGCTGATCCAAGGGTATTCGGCTGGAACAGTCACTACCTTTTATGTAAGGAGCTATTTTCACGCAATAACCAAACACCGCATGAGAAAGATTCATTATTAGTTGACAGTATTTGCATCCAATTTCTCATATACATGATTAAATTTCAATATGGCCACACAGTCTCATATACAATATATTAACGTTGGTATATTTTCATCCAGATGTCATCGGACGAGCCTTCTCACGATGAACTTGACTTCGAATTTCTGGGAACTGTGCCAGGACAGCCTTACACTCTACAAACAAACGTCTTTGTTAATGGAATCGGGAATAGAGAGCAAAGAATTAATCTCTGGTTTGATCCCACGGTCGCTTTTCATAACTATTCAATTCTTTGGAACCACAAACAAATCGTGTATGTGCTTCTTTCCCATAACTGAAACAGAACAGTGAATTATATTTAGAGTTTTCTAATGCAGATTTGCACAGTTATAATACATAAGTTTGGAAAAATTGTGTTAATGATCTTGGAAACGTCTGACTTTTCGGGTAAACCCTTCATATCCCTGATGGTCAAGGGTTCACCTAAAACTTCAGACATTTCATATATTATTAACACAGTTTTTCCAGAAACCTATTATTCATTATATATTTAGAGTTTTATTTATATATTTATAATATGTTTTGCATTTTGTAAACAGGTTTTGGGTTGATTCTATCCCCATCCGGGTGTTCAAGAACATTGAAGAATCTGCGGGTATCCCATATCCGAGTACTCGACCCATGAGGATCCACACCAGCCTTTGGGACGGGTCAAACTGGGCTACTGATGGAGGAAGAGTTAAAATAGATTGGAGTAAAGCTCCGTTCGTCGCCTCTTACATATCGTTTCAAGTGAATGGATGCAGCGCGCCATCTAATTCATCTGCTCCCTGTGCCAACAATTGGTGGGAACAACCGGAATTTCAAAGCCTGAATGAACAGCAACTCAGTGAACTTGATTGGGTTCGCAAAAACTACCTGACTTACGATTACTGTGAGGATAGGTCAAGGCGGTCTTCTCCAGCTGAATGTGCAGCTAATCTTTAGTCAATCACGGTCACGGTGGTTGATAACAATAACAATATTGTAATATTGATTACAATAGTGGAGGTTTAGAGATTTATCTAGAATGATTTTGGAGATTTTTTTAGATATTATTTTTTGGGATTTAATTAGGTTAAGTAAGTTATTTATATCATTTTTATGAGAGATAGTTGTAACTGATTAATATTTTATGATTTTTTAATAGTCCATGTAACAGCTATTACATGTATGACCATTTCCATGAGAAATAATCTACTTAGCACTCTATTATGATATTTATTTGAGAATAATTAGAATGTAAAAATATGGTGTATGTACAAAAGCTGGTTAATTCTTCGCCTTGTTTTCCTCTTAAATGGAATATGGTCAGGGCCCCATGGATGTACTAAGCTCACAAAACACAGGAAAGGCAAACGCTTTAGGGCAAGAGCTAACCAGCCTGCAATAGGGCATTAAATGACTGGTTACCTGCATGCCCTTTAACTTTATAACACACCCTTGAGCATAACGATATAAATGAAAAATAATGAAATATGTTATAAAGTTAAAGGGCATGCAGGCTGCAGCTAACCAATCATTTAATGCCCTATAACAAACTAGTTAACTTTTGCCAACTCTTTAGTATATGAAAACAACCGAACCTTACACCAAATATGCGTTGGTCTGTTTTCCGTACTGTATAGAACCCCTGCACCCCTTTCGGTTTTGCTAAATGAAATAAAACAAAATTTGGATAGTTTGGGACCTTATTAAATATCAAGAATTACTTTCAATTACGAAAAATATTTTGAAAACATACTTTTAATTAATGTAAAGGTCAGAAAAGTCGATATTATAAATTATGAGGATGTATAACTGCACAGTTAACATCTTTTTGAAAGTATATTTATATAAAGTAATAACGTGAAAGTTACATAAGGTTTTGATTCATATTTCATAGGATCAGAAAAATAATCTCATCATTATATTTATTTCATTTTATTGTTGTATTATATAGCCGTATTCGTTGAATGCATTATTTAATAAAACGAAATATTCTGATGTACATGATTTGATAATTGATTCAAAGGTCAATTATTTGGACATGCAGCAGTTTTATTTATGGATATAGATATAAACTATTTTATATAAATATTTTACTTAGATTTAATTATTATGATAAAACTTTAGCAAAAAATATAACTATTACTTTAAAAAAATTATAATTTTTAGTGTTGTTATTATTATTTAAAAATTAATTAATAAAATAAATACTAAATAATTTTTAATCAAATTTTATTTTAAAACCTATTCATAATTATTATAAGGATAGATATTTTATATTTTATAGAGATAATTTAAAAACAACTTTACTAAATAAATTATTTATTGTAATATTTTTTACTTCTTTAGAAATAATTTTAAAACAATTTTCATTTTAACATAAATTATTTATGTAATTAATGATATCAAATTAGTAAATTAGTAATAATATATATTTGTTTACAATTGTATGTGAATATAAAGATAATTTCATTTTATAAGAAAGTAAGTGTTTATTAATAATAAAGGTTTTACATTATTGTTAAAATCCAATTTAAAATATAGTAAGTATAAAAACCTTATATTATCAATACATTTATATAAAA